>KN728396.1:0-12524 GCA_000816745.1 Ancylostoma duodenale
ACACACAAACACACAAACACACACACAAACAAACTTTCACTTTTATATATACAGATGACATCAATACTTGTTCAACTACATATGTACGTATACTGGTTCTCATGTCCCATTCTTCCTGAATGTGTATATGTATATCAACTCCAAAGTATTGCTAGCCCCATACAACTTCGATTGTTTCGTTGTTTCCTTCACCCGTGCATCTAACCTGACTTCAGTGATGAATGCGTTCACACTTACATGTTCTTGAATAAATTCTTGATCAAATTATAGTAAAAAATTCATATAAGTAAGTGATCGTGAACGTTCACTGCCCTCCTTGTTCCATCGTTGGTCGCTAAGCCCTACATCCTCGTTAGTCCCCCAGGAAAGATTGAAAACTAGAAAAATTTAGCAAATCACATTGTAAGGTGGACATGAATTTTGCGAATGCTTATCTTTAGTTTCCTATTACTGTTGTTATTTCCCTTTCTTTCTTCTTGACAATTTCTTTTCAGAAATTATCGAAAATGAACTTTGTTTCCGAAATTTTCGTTCGTGAAAATTAATATCTCATTGTACTTTTTGGAAAAGACCCTCATTTTTCCTCTACCCATCTGCCACTGACACAGCCCTCTTGGCATCTCGCATTATTCCTTGCATCTATTGAGACAAGAGTTGTATTGTAAGGCTCTACCTTAGCATTATCGCAAAAATATGGCATTCGAGATCTCTTCATCAAACTTTTGAAGTGAATTAATCAACTTTTTATTAATTGAATCATTAGTCTAAACTTGGCGGCGACTCTCGATGCCCACATTCGGCCTTTGGACTGGCGGGCTAGTAGCACACTTGTATGTATAACAATGAAAAAAGTACTTCAACACTTGTACTGCTTTTATGCGCCATCTTCACTCTTTTAATTTCTCTTTTTGTCCCGTGCTCCTGAGAAGTTCATGTGGTATCATTATTTCACATGAGACTGAGTAAGAACATCGCAATCGCCTATAAAAGTTTCTTCTAGGTGATGTACCTGTTGTACATACTATTATGTCTTGATCTGGTGCTCACCTTTCCATTCCTCGGTAAGAAAACCAATTATGACGAAATGACGGCGAGAAAACTGCTGAATATGGCAGCTGGAGCATATGGAGACCAACAGCAAGCATGTCTGAACAGGTTGATTCTTTTCATTCATATGCTACTGCCATGTTACTGGACGAGTTGCTCTAGGCCGTAGAAAGCTCAGACACTCCCCGACACCATGTGTTTGAAATCATTGCGAGCTCATCCTTATGGTATGCACTTTTCGCAGAATTTCATAAACGTTTCATTAAAATCTGTTTTTGAGCCAATTATTCAGAATGGAGATCTGGTGAGTGCGGCCTAAATTTGATACAACTTTTGCATGTTTCATGCTGATTTGAATGTAGACATCAAGAGTTTTGAAAGCCACTTAGAGGAATTGAAGAAGTACAATTCCATTAACAGGACTCTCATATGGGTTTACATACGAATCCACTGATCGTTCCACACGCACAAATCTTGTACTGAACCTAGGCCCTCCGAATCTTTTCCCGAATTGTGGGGTATGATTGGAAATTTCTGTAATTTTGCAGCGAGTCGTGTATGCCGTAGTGACGAGGAGATATGTAAAAATCACAGAGTGGAAGTATTATCCCTGAAATGGTGGAGTTCTCACTGACATTGTATCTCTTTAGAACATTTCCACATCATGATGCCTTCGTGGTGTTGACAACGACTAAGGAGGATTGTGATGAACTCGATAATACGTGTGAAAGCTACATCGGTGAGAAGAATCGTGCAACATCTTAAAATTCTTGAACAATTACTTTAACAACAAGGTTTTTTTTAGCTCATACTGTAGATTTCAGCTGCGTCAGATGTCAAGAAGGAGTTGACATTTGTTTTCAGAGGGACAAAAACGAAGGTAAAAACTAGGTCAATGATATTCCTACAGCTTTTACAGCTAGATCTTTCAGGGTCAACTCCTCTTGGAGGGCCTTCAATCTCTTCACCCTGGTGAGGATTTCTTCGAAATGGGCAGTGTAGGTATTGCGTTACTCCTTGACTTCACTAGTTTAACTGAACATTTTTACGCCAAAAGTACGGTAAAAACATGCCAAAAGTACAGTAACAACATCTTTCAGAAAAGAAATTGAGATGAAACTCATCCTGATGTCGTTTCCGGACGTTTTGCCAGGACACTTCTTTCTCCGTTGCACAAGCCACGTTTGATTCAATACTGGGGAAAGAATAGAGTTGATGTTGTTATCGAATGGTCACTCGATCACACTCAGCTCAGACAAATTTCGGGAGAACCCCAGCAGAAAATCGGAAGAACCAACGGCTAACTTGCGCTTCTTCCGGTTTCTTACTGCAGTTCTTTCAAATAGCTGCTGCGGTCTTAACGAATAGCTGCTGCGCTCAGTTTGCGAAGCTACGGGGATGAGCTTGCTAGTTTCGCATCAACGTGATCCACAGCCAGTAAAGGCGAAGGTACGGCTACTCAAAAATCATGCCCTCGTTGGAGGCCATTGGGCGCAGAGTTCGCTTTAAGAAGGAAGCGTAATTTCCACCTCAAACTGGAACAGCTTACTTTTTCTTGGGAGTGACAGAATTGAACTCTCTATGTTATACGCGGGTGGTAACACATTCTCTCTTCTGCTTCCACATGCGGTTCTTCCGGATTTCTGCTGCTTTCTGAACCAATCCAGCAATAATGGGAAGAACCGCGGCGGAAAACATTCCGATGCATCCCTTCCAAACCTTTTTTATCTCTACACCTCCTTCTTCTAAACCACATGGTCGCGATCTCTTTCTGCAATGTCCTACTGAAAGATTGTCTGAGAATTGAGCTACTTATTTGTCTTTGTCCTCTTAACATGAGTTCGCTTGAAATAGTATTTTCCAAGAAATAGTAATTTTCTCGAAGAAAAGCATACCAAAAGTAGGAGATGAGTTAAGTGAGTTAGTCTCCAACCACACGCACGCCATGATCTGCGGCACTGAGAGTCTCGGAATCTGATTCAGATCGAGAATATTTTTACATGTTGTCTTGTCTTCTGTACAATGAGCTGTAATAGTTATAAATCCTATCACATTAATCCAGATTTCATAGAATTAATCCAGATTTCATAGATTTTTTTCTGCGTGCACTTTTCCTCGTTACCATTTTTTCGGACTACCCTGTACAGATGTAGTTGTCTTTTTATCATGCCAACAGAACTGTGGACTATACAGTCAAAAGTCCTCCATTTCATGTTCTCGTGCAAGTCTGGAACTACACTTGGTTAAGGTGCTTCATTGGAGCGATAATTTCTCTTTCAGTTTTCATTCTTTCACCGAAAATGTATTTTTTTCTGTGATCATCTCCTGATTAGCTCGGTTTCTCAAGAATTGCGGTCATGGACATCGCAGTGTGCAAAAAACTCATCTTCAACACCTATTCTATTTGACTGAGATGCGATGAATATGCAAACGTTTCGCCTGAAAGGGGAGGAGCCCACTCACGCTTGAAGAGTCACTCCGGTCATTCCTCATTCATATCCATTGTCTCCAGTGGCCCACTGATTCTTTCATAAAACCTCAATAAAGTAAAAGTCTGAGAACCTAGTATAATAATCCGTTTCTGAAAGTGAAAATTTGTGTCCAAACAATTGGGGTGGCGGTCAAGACGCACGCCGCGACGCGACCGCGCCGCACGGGTACGCTTCTCTGATCCAGGTTGCTCCTTGGAATTTGACGCACCGAATGGCATAGGTAACCACTTCCTTACAGCTTGTGGGTTTCCATAGCATTCATGTGTCCCACTCAAGCATAGAAAACTTGTTCATTCCCTCGCAGCACTGGTCCTACCTTTGAAAGCCGCAGCCGCGACGTGCATAAGAATCGACGAATCACAGCCCAGCGGCGTGCTTCTTGTCACGCACCCAAACAATTGGTAGGAGTTAAAGACGTGTACATTTCTTTTTTCTTCAGGTAAATAAGTACTTCAAGAATGGTCATGAAGTACTGTGGCCACAAGTCCTGCAAGCTCTAACGGATCCGAAGTATGCGGTAGGGTCATTCTGGAGATGATTTTTCATAGCATAGTTTCGCAACATTCTGCTTTAACTATTTCACTCCTAAGTAATGAAAGTCATTCAGAACTACAAAACCACGTTTACTGGTCATTCCCTTGGCGGAGCATTGGCAGCTTTGGCAGCAGCACGAACTGCCAAGGAAGGTAAACGCAGTCATTTACAATCATCGCTTTTTGGGCGCATAAATTCAATGAGTTTGGATGATAGCAAAACTCAGCATCTGTAAAATGCTTCAGCAAAATGGTCGACCTCCCCCTTTGTGCACGCCTATATGTTGAAGCTCTGTACGTAGCTTTACCGATTTCCACATAGATTTGACAACATTGGAGGGGCGCTTACAGGGCTGTCGTGAATCCTTCTTATCTCCAATTATCGGCGAATGATGTGTGCGGTTGGCGCGCACGAGCGCCTGTATTTCAGAGGATAGTCACTGTCGCACTTAGCTCAGACCCAGACGATACGCACATGTTTGCGACCTCGCAGTGATGGTGCAACATTTTCGTCCAAAATATATAGTATAATAGTTTTGGGGTGAGGTCCCTCCGCAGTACTCACATTCTGTCCATATCGTCATCATTGCCTGCTTCCATGATCCAAGGTTCGCTTGTAAAAAATGAAAAAAACCAATAGAAGATATGTGCCGCATTTGGAAGTTTTCATGGAAAAATCTTTGCGAATGAATGCATCTGTCCTACGCTCGGGCTGCACACGCATTAAGTAGAAATTGCCCATATAGAAATATTGGGTCGTTCGGAAAGTAATTGGGATTTTCAGGCGTTGCAAAAAAATTATTTGTCATAATGAAAGAACATCAATCAGTTATATGTCTTCTGTTTTGTTCGATTACCTTTTGCCATCTTTCTGGTGATTTCATAATTCCTCTCTGATGGAACTTCTGGTCTTAATCAGCAAAAAGCTAAGCTACATAGGATTTGATATCCTCATCATCGGTGAAAGCTTTCTCATTTAAGTAGTTCACCAACGGTAGAATTAAGTGGTAGTCAGATGGCTGCGCAAGATCAGGGCTATATGGTGGATATATTAGGTTGGTGCAAAAATAATGCGCGTTTTCATGCCTTTGATTCCGAACGTCATAACTTCTTTCAAAATCAATCTTTTTCGGAAGGCTTGAAACTTTTGTAATCCGCTAATCTTGAGCTATAAGGTAGATATTCTCCCACTACCGTAGCATGCTTACTGGGCCTTCTAGGATCGACGAACTTCTGGAGGGCTATTTTGGTATCCCTTTAGTCCTCGAGAAAATTCTCGCAGGAGAAGTCGTCCAAGGGAAGTGGTAATGGGTGAGCGAGAGGTTCCCTGATTATGATATATGAGTTCCAGCTTCCTAGCCCTGTTACTTCAGCTTGTGAAGTATCTGTCGTGCAAGGTGTGCCTGGACGGTGCTGTGTAAGAGTGTAGAATCCATTTTATTGAGCAACGCTGGGCTCAAACAGTGAAGTTTCTATTTTATTTCATTTACATCTTGAAAATACTTCCCAGAGAAGAAAGAGTGGGTGGTGTGCGATTTTTGCAGCAGATCACCGCAAAGCCGCCGTGACCTTATTTTGGTGCTGCATCGATTTCTATGAGTGTTTCGGTGCATGTCCTTCGTCCAGCAGTACAGCAAGGCACTTTAATTTGTCGCGTTGAGGGTCTATACTTCATAGTTTATTAATAAGTGACCGCGTTTTTGGTCGCAATCCTTTCACTACAAAGCCGCGAGGCAGACCTCTCAACGAGATCAATCTGATATTCGTTCAGTATGCGCGGCATCTACTCGTCGAGCTTTTTCATCCTCCCATTCTTATTGAAGGGAGGGCTGGTCTGACAACAAATACCGGCGAGGTTCTGCAAAACCAAATATGTTGTTCTGAATGGGTGCTCTTTGATAAATGTTATCAGCTGGGGATCGCAAATCCCAGGAACACCTATACGACATTCCTTATTTTCGAAGCAAGGCACACCAAGGCAAAAAATCTGGAAGCAGATTGGCGAAGTGCATTCTATCACAATCCCTTTGCCAAAACTATGACGGTATTCCGAGCGGTTACTGGTGCGATGCCGCCGAGTTCTAGCCATCTGAAGTGAGTTTGCCAAAAAACTTGTTTTGGCGCCTTCCCTTCCAGAACTAAAAATTCACCAAAAACATGAACCTCGTTCGAAATGCACAGGATATTTGAAAAGGCCATGAAATTTGCTACAGAATCGTATACAACATCTCATAACAGTGGTAAGAAAAACTGGAAGTTCTCCGCACCCAAGATGAAGCAACGAAAAACGCTCATTATTTTTGCACCAACCTAATACTATCAATTCCCAACAGAGCTCCAAAAAATTTCTCCGAAAAAATTTCGCCGCGTCTCCAAAGATGTATGGAGTCTAGCATTGTCTTGCTGGAAAACTACTCCTTTGGCATTACGGAAGTGTGATATATTTTGAGGTGCATCCAAGGAACCAGAATGTCAATTCGGACTTCTACTGTCGACAAATGATAAAATTAGATGAAGCAATTCAACAAAAAAACCAACCAGAATTGGCGAGACGCAAAGGAGGAGTGTTCCACCAGGACAATGCTAGAGCACTTACATCTTTGGCGACTCGACAAAAATTATTGGAGCTTGGCTGGGAATTGCTGACGCATCCACCATATAACCATCATCTTGCGCCATGTGAACACCGCTTATTTCGTTCGTTGCAGGACCAATTGAATGTGAAAACTTTTACCGAAGATGAGGATATCAAGTTTTATGTAGCTCGCTTTTTTGCTGAGAAAGAACAAGAATTCTATGAGAGAACATTTATGAAATTACCAAAAAGATGGCAAAGGGTAATCGAAGAAAATAGCAAATATATCACTGATTAAGGTTCTTTCATTATGAGAAAATAAAATTTTTTGCAAAGCTTAAAAATCCCGAAAAACCCAATATATTAATGACGCGAGCTCGCTAGTATGTTTATGTGTGCGAAGTTAAGAGCACAACAAAATCATAGATCAGTGACGTTTCAGGATATCGCAAAGGCGATCAAATCATGATCTACACTTTCGGTGAGCCTCGAGTGGGCGACGAAACCTTCGCAACAAACTTTGATGCACTGATACCAAATAGGTGAGAATCGAACAAATGTGTGTCCACCATGTTGCAGTGATTCTCAATAAAAATGGAATGGCGCATCTGCGACAATTTGCAGTTATCGAGTAGTGTTCCGACGCGACATCGTACCACATTTGCCTGCGTGCGCAAAGGACAAGACTTGGTTCGGTGGTGGAGAGATCAGCAGGCCTTGTGATGCGAACGCTAAGAATAAGCCCTATCATCATGGCACGGAAATATGGTGAGCGAAGACTATCAAGTTCTTTTGGAAGATTAAAAAGCAACCTTCATGATTTAGAGAGTGTGTAATATGAGTGAGTGGATGTGAGGTTCTCATGATAACGATATCTAGGATAACGGTCTGAATAATTGAATTACCAAAGACGACCAAGTAAGTAAGGGGTAGTGACTAAGGGTTTATGGTACAGGACACCATCCGCGTAAGCAAACTAGAAAACCTGAGCAAGGACCTTCTCTTTATGTACCAAGGGAAGACAATATTCTTCTACATTCCTCTTGCCAAGATTTTTTTGTGTAGATAACGAGTTTTTCGGAGAAAAGGCGTGATTTGAAAGCAACTGACTTCTGCCTTGTCCAGTATCCGGCGCTAAAGGGTGGCAAACCGTATAGCCCAACACCTACGGACAGCTGCTAAACTGACAACGGGTCAAAAAGCCCTGTCGGATAAACAGCCTTATGGTAAAGCTGCTTCTCCGAAGTTGCTGGATAAATTGCTCCTAAGTGGATATGCTTGACCGAATATAGTTGGGAATCAATTTTTTGCTCTTTCTAATGCTAATTTTGCAGGACCACCATTTTTGAAGGCATTACAGGGTGAGACAAAAGCCGCCCGCACGATGCAAACTAGTTTAGAGACATGAGAATTGTAGCCATTCAAAAATGTGCAGGAACTTTATTTACGTAGTGATCCAAGGTATCAACGCATATGTAACAGAATGTGATGGTTCTATCCGAGGAATAGTCCGTTCCTCAAGACTCTGGTCAAAATCGAAAAGAATTTTGGTAATGTTTGAGTTTCCTGATAAGGCGCTTTCGTCAAATACCGCCTCAAATTAACACTGTAGCGTCGCCATTGAGAACGATTCTAAGCAAACATTCTGAGGAAAATTCCTGAAATGAGGACAAGATTGAACCTTTTCTGGACCCCGCAAGGAGATCCAAGAAATGTGCTAGCAAACTTTTCTGAATCATCAATTCAAACCAGTGGTCTACCAACTCCTCCGACCTCCGCTTACCGGGTGACTCTACCTGGTTGATTCCAAGAGCAAATGCATAGTAGATACCACATATTGGCAATGATGCACAGTTCTTCACGAGACTTCGAGAAAAATGAAAAAAATGGACCACTTGCGTGCCACGACCAACACCTTCTTAGGATTTCTGAAGGACTTGTATCGACACTAACAGAGTAATGAGCAATAAGAATAGTAATAACAATAACAAGGGTTCCCAATCCAAAGAAGAACCCCCTCTCAGAGATGTCCTCGAAGTTGTAGCTTCCCCACTCTAGACTTTGAATTTATCCGGTACCAGTAATTTCAGCGCACCCTGTATTTTTGGCCACAATAAAAAGCTGAAGAAAAATTCCCTCATCCATATTTATACAACGAACTACCAACTCGTACGCAATAATGGACGTTAGTTATCAACATCATTTCTCTTACAGAATGATTTTAGTAGTAATATTCCAGTGCACGAAATATAATAGTAAAGTTTAGCGGATCCCCGGAAGGTAATTGTTCATGCAATCGGGTAGCTGTTTATCCAGTGAAGTAGCGGTTCATGCTGAAAGCCACCGCCCTAAGAAGACAGATAGCTCCTCTTGATTCAAAGGTGGCATCAAACATTGGTTCGAATATTAGGTGAAAACAGACAGATAGGCAATATACAGACAAGCGAATGATACGCGACTAACATATTCCTTCGCAATTAACTCTAAGAACGATATGCACTACTTTACTAGGGATAAGCAACTGCCATCAAGGAGGACCGCCGATGTTGTAATAGAATGACGCTCATCAACCCTTTTTATGTTCTCTCGCTTTGAATACGCTCATGTGAAGCTAACGTTCGATTACCAGCTGCACAGATTCGTGGCGGGTGTCTCAGCAAGCATCTTTAATCATCCCCAGAAGAAGGAGCTCAGAAACGAGTTTTTTCTCTGTAATCTTGTAGAGTATCATATATGCTATTATGATTTCTGAGGTGAAACGCCGCTTTTAAGGTATCCAGATTCAATGGAGCGAGGATCACACTATGTTGAATGTGTCGGTCAACCCAAAGGGGAAGATTTCACTTGTTCGGACAAAATCAAATTCTACATCGATCAAAGCAACAGCTACATTTGGGATCATAGGCATTACTTTGGAGTCAGAGTAAGTGCACACGTGTCGATAAAATATTCTGGGAGTAAGTGGATCCGATTGTTTTAGGTTCCCCAATATGGAAAGACGGGCTGTGACGTGACGCTACCCGAAGGCAAACCCGGAGTCTTCGAACAAGTTGTAAATAAAATTAATGTCTTGACTAGGACAATAGGTTTGGAATGAGAAAAAATCGAATGCTAATTTGCTTCCTTGATGAACCGCTTTGTTCGACGAACTTCGCCCATGGAGCAGCATTTTCCTTTTTTTTTGCATGTGATCATTTTTGGGGATTTCTTGTAGATCTGAATGGAATACGGTTTGATTTCAGTTGAGATAAAGGTGATCGTTTCTTCTGATTGGTTTTTCTCAGTGCATTTCAGAGACAAGACACAAAATATCGAGTTTATTAGTTTCTCTCTGCATTCGGTTCGCTATTTCCATCTATGCTGTTTTGTTTCTTGCAGTACCGGTAGCAGGAACCACTTTTGTTTACGTGTTTCCTTTATAATCTAGGTTCAACATCTAAATGCCAACGAAGGCTAATTTTTCTTTCCTGTTTTGTTGCTTGCTTTTACTATACTAATACGAGTGTTACAACGTAAAAATTTCAGAATAGAAGATAGATTTTTCTTCCTTCCTCACAGCTTCACTAATTCCCACTTTGTTTAGATGTGCTTCTTTAGTCGAAGTCCAGATTGTGAGGAGCATAAACTTGCATTAACCAACCACGCTGAAGTCGTCCCTGCCGAAGTAGTGAATGCGCCACCTCCTGTCACTACCGAAGAAACGTCAACGGAGGCATCATCTTCATCTGGAAAAATACTACCACTCATCCTCAGTGCCATAGTATCCTTCTTCAAAGGAAGGTGATCATAGTCATAAAATAATTACCTGCTTTAGCATTACCTGCTTTTGTTTGTTTATCTTGTTTCCTTTTCCCGAAAAACAAAGTCGGATAGGAACTTGGTCATTGGATTTTACCCTTGCTGACGAGGTTCTGCTATGTGGACCGCAATATATACGGTATGCGAAGCTTTAAATCTCCCTTTATTGCTCATACTTTTCTCGCTCACACCATCACACCTAATGTTCACTATCCTAGTATCGTACCTTCTTAATGTTGTAATTTCACCCCTTATGCTTTCCGCTGTCTGTGTGTCTGTTATTGCGCATGACTACTACATTTAGTGGCAAGATCACTATGATTGAATATTAATTTTACTTATTTATTTGTCTGTAAAACGAAGAATATACTGAGACACTTCGAGGCTCCACTATTTTTGAGTCGTTCATTAATATCAGCCTAAATTTATATGTAATAATAATATGAGAATTGAATACAGAAAAGTGTTTCCGTTCTTTTCCCTCATCACTACTTCAATTCGGGATAAACTCCTTCACTTTTATCCCTTATTTCATTCTATTTTTTCCATCAACTACATAGTCACTAGCAGATGAAACCAGAAGATTTACAAATCATTCCTCCCACATTCCTGAACCGAAGGTGTCTCTGCACCATGTTAACATCCAACATTACATTAGAATTAAGCATCATCATGAGGAGGAACGCGGCGTAAAAAAACCCATGTGGTTGATCAAGCCTGTTCAACGTCCATTAGGCTTGACTCGCTCTTCTTCAGACGCATTTTTATAACATGCACATACGGGAGCTTTGAACTGAGTGAGGAGGAGATGAAATGGGAGGCGAGAACTCATATTCCTGTTTTCTGTCGACATGACACCACTGCGCACCCTTCTCAGACAATTCAAGCGGGTCGCCCGTGTATAAACGCAGTAGGTCGCCTCAGGTATCGCGTTCGAAATTCTCACGCCAGCCGAGCATCGGCGAGCCGCTGAAAACAAAGATGCACTTTGTATTTTAGGGTCACGTCGAGAACCCCGTGAATCACGGTATTCTTTTTCTCACCCAGCGGACAAGAGTCTTCCTTTTCCAATACATGCTTGCTGAGGGTGCGGAAAAGTTTTCCGACAGTGCAATCCCGTTGAAATCCCGATACCTGTCTTGACGTAACACACTGCCTTTGGAGGCAGCAGCCGTCAAAATTTCAGGCTCAGAGTTAAAGGCAACACTCACGGAAATTTTTGGGTCGAAGATTTCGCGGTATATCGGGGTTTTTCGGGACGATGAACTCATTGACAACGATGAAGTAGCGTGAGACACGCGAAAAATACAGAAAATAATGCCGGTATTTCATGTGTGTCCACAGTGCGGACAAGTGTTCCGTAGTGAGTTCCGTCACGAAACCCTGCCAATGGTACACGGACAAGTGTTCCGTAGTGACTTCCGTCACGAAACCCTGCCAATGGTACAAATTCCATAAACGAAACTCCGCTGAATCACATGCGCACACCCTGTCAACGGCGGCTTAATGTCCAGAACGGCAAATGTGTCCACGGCAGTATCATCGCAGGTAGGCGGCCATCCACGGTGTTCAACTGACTGTTGCGATTGTACAGCGGCCCGATACATGGTAAGCGACTCATTCTAGAAGTGAGAATTTTCGTGAGTGCCGCCTTTAAACCGCCAATAGTACACACACACACACTGCCAATGCATCACAAATATTGAACGAACCTTTAGCGCCTCTTAATGGGTGGCAGTGATCAAAGAGCACTCATTCGGAACAACATGTTTGGTCGGCCGAACCTCGCCGGAAAATGTAGTTGGACCAACACTTTGGACCGTAGTAAACTGTCAGGGCGGTGAGTTGAACTAAAAAACTCACCACCACGCATCAGGCGATGATTGCATGCCAGCTCACGTCCACGGAATATAGGACAGCAGATCATTGCCACCACCGTCACTGCTAGAGCACACATGTGCGATCATTTTTCTGTTGGGAGGTGATCACCTTCTCATGCTGCTGAAATAGTGGTAGAGGCGAGGGGGGGCGGCGATATCTATCCCTCCCCACCCACTCACCGCTCTGGCACCCCCCCCC
>KN728399.1:0-20337 GCA_000816745.1 Ancylostoma duodenale
GCTTCCTGAAAGAGCAGGTTGAATCATATCCACTGCGAAGTGGGAAGGACATTTTGGGTAAATTAGCCAACCATGTCATGTCACTTAAAGGGAATCGGTAAGAATTGTAGGGTGAGTGGACTGATTTTGCGTTAGTGGAGCGAAGAACACCAATGTCCACACTGGTGGGTTTGCAGATATTCGACCTACTGATGTTCCAACGACTCTTTTCAGGGAAGATTGTTATAGCTGATAGAAAACGGGTCGTGTACGACATTAAGAGCAGGTCGTCCTGTGATCTAGGTTCTAGCGACCCACCTAAAAAGTAGGCGAACCGAAGCCACACCTTTGAGGAACTAGTGTGACCTTTCATGGTCAGCAACTTAAGTCATCCACAACCGATGTTTTTCAAACGGATGCACAGTGATTGCCGAATACTACCCTCTTTTATCTAAGGTTATTATGAGAGAATTCTTAAATATAGGGCCAATACAAGCGAGCATACTTCGTCCGCTGCAGTTGCGGGATAACGCGCACCTGCATGTTACAGTATCAGCCTTGTAAAAAACTGTCCACCAATGTTTCGAAATTCTAACTTAGTCTATATACTTCCTGTACCTGTCTCCAACAGATCTTATACTTTTCATGCTTCTATGGCTTTACATCCACAGCAAATCTTTTGATTAAGAGACCCTACTTGAAAACGACGTGTGCCGCTTTTTCAAGTGTAAACCTGTAAAATTTTAGGGTTCTGGAAAAATTTTGTGTGTGCCATGTTGGGCACTTTACGTGAATATCGAAGCGTTTTGGAATGAATCAAAATGGTGCCTTTCAGCCGAATTATGCCGTTTTGAAAACTTAGGTGCAACTGCCCCGGAACTTTTGCACGCACCTAATAGAATATTTTTAATTCTGAGATATTAAGCGATTCTGGACCTGCTGCTCTGATCTCCACTGCAGTACCATTAGCTGGGAGAGGAGGCATGTCGGACCAAGAAATAGAAGATTTGGTGTGTGCCGAATCCATAATTAACGATGTTGCCTGAACATTCTAAGGGTCACCACCAGATCCGGCTCTAATTACTCATGTTGCCTAAACAGTTTGCAGGCATCAAAGGTTGTCTGGCCATAAAAAGAACGATGCTACTCAATCTTCGCACTGATTGTGAGTAGTTTTCGGCAGTGCACGGCAAGAGATTAAAAGCTCACAAATCCTCATGAAAGTTGACGGTGACCTTAATGTTTCCTCCACAACGTCAAGTGGCCCACTTCCTCCAATCACATTGGGATTTTTTGGAATGGGTTCCATGTAGCTTTTTTCATACATGAAATTGTAGGAGGGAGGGGCCACATTATTTGATTTTTTATCGATGACCTGGTGGTTGTCTGGACACTTCCCGGCCGTTGCCTGGAAAGTTTACGGGTGCTGCGCGATTATTTCTTGGATGTTGCTTAAACAGTTTAGGATGTTAGTGGCAGCCTGATCATATTCTGAGTCTGAATTTCCTGAACGTTTCAATGTTTCCTAACTATCTTACGGGTCTTGTGTGTCTGCAGAGCAGGCGAGCACGTCTACCACCTAGGCAACAAGACCCGTAGAGTGACCATGTGGTGGGCTTCATAGTGTATATTTGATTCCAACGGTACATCTTAAGGTTCTGAAGTGGTCAATGAACTGTCCTTTGAGGTCCGGATCGGAGATGCTCGGCGTAGTTGTGGTTCACGACCTACGAATTACCGCCATTTTTAGCGATTCTTTACGGTTCACGATTTACGACGTTTGAAAATTAACTTTTTACGAAAATCAAAGTTTTTGTTGGGCACATACTTGGTTCTAATTATTTGTGGTCTATGCATTAAGTCCGCGCTTATTGCGTATGGCGGAACCTTCTCACGTCAAAACCATGGCACACAGTTACTAAGAATTCCATGACTTTGGGCTGAAAACCTCTGAAAAAGGAAGGTTCGAAGGTCCTTCAACTCCACATGTGTACCACTTTTATCGGAAGTTCGCGTAGTTTTTCTTTTTTTGTTCTGAGGTGGGTGAATCGTCTCTCAAGCGACACAATCCACAATTTTATTAATCAAAATAAAAATCCATGAGGTCCTTGCAGCATTTTCTGCGATTCTTTTCTACGATTGAGCACATCTCTCACAAGTTGAATACTTCATATAGTCAGTGTTGGAAACAAAACAAAATAGTATATAATTTCTTGACATAAGCAAGCTGATGGGCGCAATAGTCTAAATATAATCTATGTATGTACGTAGCTGTTAGATAGTTAGCCGCACAAAGAAATTCATACGACGGGATGTCAATTGATCATGAATTACTAATGAATCTTTCTGTTCTTCCACAATGTCTCCAGGAGGTGAAAGACTGAACAAGGCTGCGAAGATAAACCGCTAAATGATGTGAATTTCAAAAAAAAATCAGCATAGATCGAATAGTATTGGTTAACCTACATTTTGTTTTGCTGTGAAAGTAAGGATTTGGTCAGACTCATGTTGCACGTTTTATTCACATCTGAGCTCTTTCCATACTTACAACAAATGACTACGCCCATTTACAACAAATGACTACGCCCATTTTATCAATGTGTTTCCGGCAAATTATTTTACATCTAAATTCTGCACAAATTCTGTCCTTCCATCCATAACAAGCATTCGCTGTTGATTCAGCTTGTCATATCCCGGAAAAGGCCACCCAGTGATTTGCTGGAGTTGTTTGTTTCACGGGCGGGCTAGACCATCGATCAGGAGTGGATGCCCGAAATTCTGAGCGGATGGCTGAACGTCGCATCAAAATTGCGATTGCACTGACCCCACTCGGCAGCGGAGATGGAAATATCGTTCACACTCACCGCCACTGCCTGTCATCATTTTCTGTCTTAAAGTTTTTATTTAAGAAAATGCTTTTCAGCTTTGCTACTTTTTTCCTTACGATTTCGAACTGGATTTCTCAGTTGACCACAGATCTTCTCAATTCTGTGGTTTTTCTTATGCTTATTGTACTTAATAGTTATTTCACACATATATATCACATATACGTATTTGTTAGTTGTTGGAGGGAACATTTAACTCAGTTGTTCCTTCCAACATTTTTTGTACCCCCGAAAACCACAGTATTTATGCTTTGAATTATAATACTTTAACTCGGACTAGGTATTCATGCATTGACTGAAACTTATTCAAGAAGCTTGGAAGAACAGTAATATTTTTTATTTGTACGTGTTTCTAAAGCTAGGGAGGTGGAAAATTCAGTTCCTCAAGGAAACTTTCACGTCGTTCTGTTTTTCCATTCATTTTGGTATCTATGGGCTTTGCGTTCTTCGCTCACCTCTGCTGCAACCTTTAAAAAAGTTGGCGTTTTTATTTCTAAAGTATGTCCTACAGAAACTGAAGTTTTTTGCTGCGTAACAGACGCATACCTGATGTAGAATCAAGCAAAATTGAACAAGGAAACCTCGCAGCATGTTAACTGTATAATTTTTCTGATATTCCGGAAGAATTCTTCATTACTTGGTTCTGTGCATATCCAACATACGAAGGAGCACAAAGCTTTGAGGCAGCCCAATGCAGTCACATCACTCACTGCCTGCGTGCATTTCGTGGACAGTTCAAAGATCGGAGCAGGTGAAGCTATTTCTTACGCTAGATTAACGCAATTTGTGACCCTTTCTAGCTTTAGGTGGAGTTCGGTAAGAAGTATTTTACCCTGACGCCGTCCATTTCGGTATATTTACCTAGAAGTAATACTTTGCGGTGTCGAGAAATCACATTCTTCGAGGTTTTCCTCCCACAATCAAGTACAACAAACAGCTGCTGGGCCGATAAGGGAAAAAAACGTCACATGGAAACACCTCCCAGGTGGAATTATTCTACAGTACCCGACTTTGTTTTCGATTGATCCAGGCAATTTTCTTGTGTGACGGTGAATTGCTGATAATTCTTGTTGAATCCAGTTTTTCTCTGATCTTCCATGCATTTCTTCGCCAAAACATGTTATTGTTGGCTGAGGGCCGGGGTTGTAGGACAAACCCCTATGCTTGAGCGGATAATTCGGGTAAATACAGGAAGTTGTCCGGTGTTCAACTGTGAGAAACACCTATTGAGGGGCTTGTGCTCTGCAATGGACTCACATAATTTTTCACTAGAGAGTTTTTACATGTGCTAGTATTTGTACAGCAGTAGCTGAGCAATAGCGAGTAATCCAAACAAACAATACCATTTTATGAAAAAATAGAAATTGTTTTAGTGTTCTGACCACCTTCAACTCCAGCTATCAGTAATTGTCCTAAACTGCGCTGCTCGATATCCTCAGCTAGATAAATCTGGAATGACAACTGTTAATCGCTTCCACGCTACAGTACTGCATAGGTTCTGAATTTTATTTGTGAATAGAGTTGTAATACGCAAGAAGTGTTGAAAAATTGTTGAACATTTGTATTTAGAAAAGCCAAAGGTGCAGAAAAGCATGGCTTTTCAATGATTCTCAGCTCTCCAACAGTTACACCCTGCGTTGTCGTCTTACTATGAACGCAAAAGTTTGCAGAATTCTTGAGGAAGAGCTTGTTTCTCTTGTATAGAACACTCACGCTTTTGCATGGAAGAATTATTGAAGAACTACAATGAAAAAAATTCAATGGAGTTCACGTTTTGACTTCACCGTGAGAAGTGGCGGTCTCCTTAACGTTATTCATGTGTTTCCTTCCTCAAAGGCACCACTAACGAAATTTTTTGGGCTGAAGATTTCGTGGTATATCGGGGTTTTTGAGGGCGACGAACTCACCGACAACGATGAAGTGGCGTAAAACACGCGAAAAACACAGAAAATGATGGCGCTATTCCATGCGTGCCCACAGCGCGGTCCTTTTTTTAGATGACAGTCAGCTTGCTGCTTTTCATGAGCGCATACGAGGCAGCTATTGTAACGGCTACACTCTCCCAAAGTGGAGCGGCGACGACACAAAATTGCCGATGCCCGCGTGCTCGATAATGGACGCCTATATGAAGTCACCTACATAACTGCTTGCACTGATTGTGAGTAGTGAGGCCTTTGACTTGTGACGATAGGGCAATTTACAACGATTGCGGGCGTTCTTCAGACCTACGGTAGAATAGTGGCACGAGGAAAGTTTGTGGACGATTTCCATGATTGCCTGTGATCGCATTAGGAACGTCACAGCTGATGTGATGCCAAACTTGTGATCAAAAGTTGCATTCTCATATCTTGCTCCGAATGGAAGAGGGTTGAGCGAAAATACCCTGGTTAACGTCTTGGATAGCTTGTGACGCCTTAAAGGCACTGTGCCACCTCAAGATCGTTTCTGAGATTTCTATGTGAAGAGAATCTCCAGGAGCTCCAGGATCACAGCTCCTGGAGACACTCTTCACACGCTGGCTTCGCTCCCGGCTCTGCCACTTAAAAGCAGGGGCTCGTAATCGGGGTTTTTCAGCAGTTTTGCATAGAGTCGCGTACACCACTGTGATCAGCAGCTCCTGGAGATTCTTTTCACATAGAAATCTCAGAAACGATTTTGAGATGGCACGATGCCTTTAAGCTACTCAGCTGTGCCTGCACTGTGTAAGAAGTGCAACTTAGCTTGTCCTTCAACACATAGTAAGCTCTCCTTGGTACACGTACTCTTTAGAACAACTTGCTTTTATAAACAATACTGAAAATGCGTCAATAGCAGCGGCTCACTTCAGAATCCATTTTGAGATTCTAACACCAGAAGACCCTTCAGGAGGCGCTGATAACAATAGTACATACATATATCATTCCTAAACAGCGCCGAAAACCCGTTCATGGACGGGTTCCTCCTGGAGATTTTGATGGGTCGTTCGCGACAACTAGCATAAGGAGTTGCGGGTTGCGGCAACGACGATATCGATCGCTAGCGCATAATGTATTGTGACCTCAATTCTATGTGGTAGCTGTCACAACGGGCTTCCCGAAATCTTCGGGAAGGACATGTGGGATATTCACGACATTTTCATGAGGAAATATTTATATCAAGGTAAAGTCCTTACGCGCAATCGGCGGAAAATTTTTGAGCGCGCCCGCCATGCGGTGCGCGGCCCTCTTGTGGAAGCGGTTCCACGTCGTTCGGCAGATTTTTGGCCCTGGTGAGTGTTATTCTTCAATTAAAGAAAAAAATGGAAGTAAAACACTCACCTGGGCCAAAAATCTAGCGAAAGACGGGGGATCGCTGCCACAAGAGTCCTGCGCCGCGGACGCGCCGCGTGCTACGAGCGCTCGAAAATTTTCCGCCGATTGCGCGTAAGGACTTTAATCATCTGAAGATTCTTCTGGTGATAGAATCTCAAAATCGATTGAGAGATTAGGCACTGCCTACAGTGCAGTGCCGGTCATGAAAAAGTGTGTGGGCGGACACAACGGCTACACGTGATTCTGTTACGTAACGTAAATACCTGTTTGAACAAGGAAATAACTTGTTGTAACCCGATTTTTCCAATCTCTCGAAATAAAAGAGAATGATCGCATTACCCAGGGAACTCAAAAACCGTGTTTTGCATGAGATTGAAAGATGCAAATCCCACGATTAAGACATGCGTGTTCATGCAAAACACGGTTTTTTTAATCAATAGTTCTATACCAGCAGTAGTCAATCCATGCAAAACCCATGCACACCCATGGATATGCATGGGATTTGCATGGGTTTTACATGGGTTTTGCATTGATGTGCATGGGTTTTTCGTGTGTTCCGTATCGAATTTGCATCGGATTTTTTTAGACGCATGGGTTCTGCATGGGTATGTATGGGTTTTGCATGGATGCGCATGGGTTTTGCATGGATTTGACCATTGCTGGTATAGAACTATTGATTAAAAGGTTGCATGTCTTAATCATGGGATTTGCATCTTTCAATCTCATGCAAAACACGGTTTTTAAGTTTCCTGAGTAGGTCATTGAAAAACAGGTTCTCTCTTGACTTGATGGACTTGAGCCAAACGCAGCTATTGGGCTCAAGAAGAGCACGCATCGAGCTACTTCCGAATGCCGGCAGTGATTTACAAGTTTAAAAGGGAGAACGTAACGATTACTTTTCACGGAAAAGATCTTTTAGAAAAACGCCAGTTTTTGAACAGAAAAATGGCGCAAAAAGCCGAACAATAATATACCAACACATACTTAACATCTTATGTGCTTGGAGGTCCAAGCCAATCCATAGTTTTGAACTTGCCGGTCCTTGTGAATCAATAGCACAAAGCAACTCATTTTTGGAATTCGAAAACTGGCAAACAGTGAATGGAGTTCGATCAGGTTGCTGACACAATTCCAATGTATTGTAGTTTCTGATCTCGCTGAAAAGTCCGCATGCCTCCAAGTATCAGTCATCAATTGGGGTCAACTAACTACTAAAAGCGAGACGGTGTGATTAACAATTGCAGCACTGACAGCTAATGAACGATGACTCATAGCAAGAATTTCAGGCGGTATAAAACCTATTCGGTTGAAGCCCTTGGGAGTAAGCAGCACGCGGATCAACAAATCCCAACTTGCGCCATGTTGGTACTTTTAGAACGTAATCTAGACGTATGCATTACGGGAGTTGGTGCCCATCAATGACGTACGGATGCAGAAGTATTTAATATTGTTGGGAGGTACAGACAGTGATGGTCAATCGTTACGGCACAACAGACGATGAGACCGCGCCGCGCCACCTGGGAGGCGCGGCGGACTGGCTGGGAGCTGTGATTGTGGACGAGTGTCGCCGGAATTGCTGCTTTGCCTGTAATGTGTGCGACTTATTTCTCCATTTCGGGACATCCTTACAAACTTTCACATGGTTTCTTGTAAAAGAGGAAGTCCTGCCAACGTTCAACGACCACAGCGCCTATCTGGTCTGCTGCGCCGCGTAGGTGCTGCAGCGCGATTTCGTTTTCTGCAGTAACGATTGACTATCACTGCACATAATCTTCTCACAGCCTGCCTCTCTCACTTTATGAGTTCATAACCATCCCACATCTTTTTCCATATAATTTTCCTGGAATTCTTGAACAGCATAAAGCTACTGACTATAACAAAGAACCGCACTCCAATGAGCACTATGCATATGTTCTATGGAGCGATGAAAAACAACTGCTAGCGCATGATATCACTTAGTTTGTAGCATTGAGGGTACCATCACGTGGTCCCTGTGACGTCAGGGGTCAGAACGAGTTCTCATATCAAGTTCCACTACGAGCTCATAGATCTACGTCATCTCCAATAAGACGACTTCCCTGCGTCTGACCCAGTTTTGGAAGAGTTGACGACGGAAAAGTGCGTCGCTGGGCGGGTCTTCGTCTTTGATGTCGTTTCCTTCTATATAAGCCTTCCATAGTTTCAAGATCAATTGTTTCTTTATCTAATCCTGATCAATTGCTCCTTTCTTCCGTGGTTGATCGAACAACAAAGCAGGTGCAAGTTCAACTTCTGCCAATTTTTGGCATCTGTGCAACTTCCTGCTTCCTTCAATCCGAGCTTCTCCTAAACCGTTATTGCTGTCGGGGTTTTCACTATTCCAAGCAGGAACTATATATCATAGATAACGTCTTACGGTGATCACTTCTTCTCTTTTCCCACAAGAAACACGGAAAGTCGCGCCAGAAATGGTCACAAGACACCGTTCCTTGTATTCCGGTCGGCCATAGATCCAAGACGCAGCGGAAGTGGGCCCCGTAGTCTACACCCGTCACCAGAGCTGTCGTCACATGTTTTTCATGCAGCGCTGGACGCTCCCTCTACCCGCTACAACCCCACGAAACCACAAGAAAACAACTGGTTATCGACGGCGTCACCATAGCCGAAGCTCGCAGTGGACCTCCTTATGAGCGCCGGATTCACTTTAATCATGATACTGCTGTTCCACACTTTTTCCCTATGGCATAGTTATACATTTCTCACCGCCTGTGTTCGCTCTGGGTAAACTCATTTTTCTAACATCTTTCGGTGTTATTTCAGCTGAACGACAGTTGCTTCCCAGAAAACGTGGATCTGCAGAAATCTATGGAGAAAGAACCACCTTCATTTACTTTCTCTCATGCCTGTGCCTCCTGTCCAGAACAGAATTTATGGTTCTCAGCGCATGACGTTGTGCCTAAAAGCTTATTCCGGGAAGCCACGTTCGTTGGATAGGCTGTGAATAGCTGTCCTACGGTATAATACGTTTGATATAACCTGGTCTATAGTCGGATACATCCAACATTCAACAATTAGTAACATTTGGTAGTGGAAAGCTTTAAGTTTTCGGTATGGCGCTATGGGCAAATGGCCTCTTGCACGGTTACGGTACTTTTTGGATTTTCATGGCTGCCCGTCAGAAAAATGTTCATGTAGAAGTTCTCTTCATTGGAAAACTCTCATTAGTCAAGATACTTCCGAATAATGCGCAGTAGGAACTCAGATACCGAAAAATCGTTGGGTTACGTTGCGAAAGAAATCGCTTCATCTTATAAAAAATCTCATGGTGCGTTCTGCCCATTTCCGCATTCTGTTGAAACGTAAAAGTGCTCCTCCGATAGTAAGGTACTTTGTCTTTGATGTTATGGTTACCTACTTACATAGCTAGCTAGGTACGTGAGACGATAAGAACTAACCTTCAGTTGATCGCACTGTACATCAATGCCGTCTGTCTTCATCGCATTTGTTTTGCTGTGTAATAGAGATTTCCTACCAGTTGTCCATCGAATGAATCCGAGTTATTTTACGCATTCTCTCCTCCTCCTCTGCAGACGCTTCCACGCTCTGATGCGACTCATATTCTTCACAACTACTCCTCACAACTAGGCTACTGCACTGATTCTTGGCAGCTGCAGAGGTTAGTGACGATGCGATCTTCTTTCTCTAACTTGATCACGTATCCTGTATCGTTTTGAATTTTTGCGATTATGCGAAGTAATTCACAGTACGGAACTTGTGGTCTAGATTGTTTTGCTTCTTCACATGATTCAAAAAGGTCATTCAGTGTTTTTTGACTCCATAATGCATTAGGTATATTAGATATTCAAATACCCAAATTCGAGTGAATGAAAAATTAATGTCCTGTGAAGAGATAGCCCTGCAGTCCCACAAAGGAAAAAAAGAACGATCGTTCAGATCTGTAACTGAAGATTACTCAATTTTTCGGATGTGTTTCAAGTTGTCTACTAAATTTATAAAAATTGTTTCATTCGATCAACACTCTGACAATATGTACAATATGCAATAGAATCTGCTATTCAGTAAAGGAATATATACCTCTTTGTTGCGATAAAAAGTAATATGCACTTCGAAGCTAAGACATTTTATCGCTTCTAAGAATTCGAGCGATTTTAGATATTATGATGTGCTTTTTTCAAGTAGATGATCAGAACAAGTTGCTGATATGAATTTCATTCCCGATAAACCCTTTCTTGGATATAAAAAGGGAATAATGGCTTCGGGCAGGATTGGAGAACCAGAAAACAAGGTCCAGACCAAAAGAATTTCATTTCACCCAACACATTCAAAGTTTGGCTTTTATTTTTACATTCATGAGTTCGTATTAGAACATCCCTTTTTTTGTGATGGAACGTGCTGTATCCTGTGTAAACATCACTCTGTAACAGTTGTCCATGATTTTGCCTTTCTCCTTTTGCTCCACATAATTCACGAAACGCACTTTCACTTTCCGACTGTACGCAATTAAATATCCGCAAGACAGCTAACCCAACTGAGCACGTAGCCGCGGGAACTCGTGCACGACTCGAAGAGGCGCCGAAAAAAAAACCGCTCCACATCTCTCAGATGTTTGCCAGCTTCAGAAATCGCTAGTTCATGCCTGCAGAGGTGTGAGGTGACCGTCCATGGATGAAATTATGACGGCCGCCTGTTTACACGCGTATTTCCTCTTGCGGCCGTTCCTACAGTAGCCACGCCCCGCCCGACGCCGCTTTGAAATAAATTAGCTCTCATTTTAGCTGCTTACGATTCGTAACCGATCTGGATGACTCGCTGATGTTTCATGAATTAATTTCTACATTCTTCGCTACTATCACTACGTGTAGACATTGTTTGCCTAAATCAGCTGTATTGCAAAAAATAGATTAGATATAAAGATACAATGAACTGACGTCTGGAACTTCAATAATCTTTCAACATTTAGTTCACCCTGAATAAGCTTCTTTATTCCGAATCTCTTTTCACCCGTTATGTATAGTTATTCTTTACGCGTAAAAAGGCCGACGTTACGTGGGTGGCGACGAAGTCCGAAGGAAACTTCCTTCAATGATTCTATTATAATTATTCGTTTTCCTGTTGCACAATTTTGACTCATGTGCTCTGGCGTCAGTCACTGGCCTGCAGATTTTTGGCACGCGTACATAGTTGGTTGAGAGAGTTTATCAACAACCAAGTAGTCAATGTTTTCGGGTACAAAGTCTCTTCGCCCTACATTTCTCAATGTCGTTTTCTATTCTGACCCAAATCCGAATTCAGTTTATGGAATTTTCCTGTGGCCGCTCTCCTACATTCCAATGTTTGTTGTTTCTTCTGAAGTCTTCCCTCAAACCCGTGAAAACAACTATATTATCGCTGAGTCTAACGTCATCGTAAATACGACATCATGCGCTAGAGGAAAGCAGTGGAAGCAGAAAGCCGTAAACGGGCGCTGTATGAATACAATGACGAGCTCTTCTGACAGCAAAAAAAAAATACATAATAGTTGAGAGCGCCCATTAAAGGGGATTCTATGCAGGAAAGGGGACAACTTGATGAATAACTCAATCTCAGTAATGCACAAACCAGATCATAATTCCTGTAAATGGATTTTGTAACTGGCCAACAAATCCAGGTTATCTCTCCAAAACTTTTTTTTTGCTAATTCACCAAAAAGAAGGAACCAGAGATTAAACGTTCGATTTGGTTGTTTCTGCTGATTTCCTCAGAGCAAAGGAAAGAAGCGGTAGTTCCCTTGTTTTTTTTTTCGAAGACCTTATGAAGGTTAGATTTATCTGCAGAATTAAATATGTACGAGTGCATGTGCTAGTCCTCTGAAGTTTGCTGTTTTTTCTGCTTTGGGGAAACGTTAGGAATTGTCGAAAGCAAGGTAGACTTGCTTTGGCAGGGTAAGGAACGTGAAAAAATGCAAAGGATATCATGACTGGACTTCTTGGAAGATTTAGAATTCCTTCCTTTCGACCTACGTTCCACCTTTCTTTACCGCTTATTTTGTCATTTCCCCGAGGAGGTTATATGTACTGGGAAGGTTTATAAATGTTTCACTGTCTCTCTTCTACAAATGAGAATGAGTTTAAGCTAGAGCTTACGATTAGCTGCCTAGTTTGGTACCTACAGTAACGGCTTCGTATACACACTACGTTGGTGGGAAAACGCACAGGTTTTTGTCGTACTTTGTGCTACCGCGGAATTACAACGCACATACGCTCACTCACCCAGTCATGTGTCGCCGTTCGCGAGGTGACATTAGTGTTATATAATGCGTCCACGCTGGTCGGAAGCTTCAAATCATGGGCGTTCACCACGAGTGAGCACCCGACTCTTCGCCATTCCACCAGAGGACATCCTGAGAGCAAGTGATCTCTGTCTGTTGATGTTCTCATTTATTCTTGAACTCACTGAATCCTTTCGCGACCTTGTACCACCAGAATCCGTTTATACTGTCCACTGCGCCGCCGACAGAACCCGTTTATACTGTCTTTTGGCGTCAGTGATTGCCGACCTCGGCGCTGTTTGTTTTCTATAGATCGCAATATGATTGTGCGCTTCTTTCAGATAAACATGGATTTGCAATTATTCTTGCAAGTGCTGTCCTGCTGCGCAATAGTCACCACCATAGCTCTATTTCTATGTGGAATGTAAGTTGAACAGTTTTGGTTTTTTTTTCATTGCAATTATTGCTGATCTGTTGAAATTCTGGTGTTTCAGCCCTATCTGTATTGAAATTATGAGGAGAAAAGGTACAAAAGATATCAGTGGGATACCGTTCCTGATGGGATTGTTAGGGTAGGTTGGACTGATCTTTGAATAGTTTTAGTGCTATTACATTTCATACTGTAGGGATCATAGAACGCATTTTCAGAGGCTCGTTCTGGTTACGCTACGGGTTCTTGAAGGATGACTCGACGATGATCATTGTGAACTTAGTCGGTGTGTCGCTATTCGCCATCTACTGTCTATTCTATCTGGCCTTTGCCAATCCTAGAGTGAGTTTAACTGAGTCAGAAGCTTCCCATCACATTCCCCGATATCTATCCGAGCCTTTTCATCAAATACGCGAGGATGTTCGTGATTGTAGTGATTTTCTCGTGCCTTGCCTTTTTGTGCGAGCGTCAGGTGGTTTGGTGATTTACTGAGGTCACTTCCTGGTCTCCACGCTATATGTCAGCCCCGTGTGAAAACGAGTGCTGCTCATGTTGCGAGTAAGCTCTCCTCGTGCAAGCAGAATGTGTTTTATGTAGCAATCTCAGTTCGAAAGTGCTCACCTCAACTGAATGGTCAGCTAATCATCGCAGCGCATGATAGCAACGGACATTCGTGTTCCTAAAATCTACGCAACGGGTCTCAGAGTTTTTGAAAGAAAACCACTGCGGAAGGGTAGCGGCTGTGAGGATGATGCAATAAAGTAACTCATTGGGTCGGTGTCGTATGTAATATTCTGCCCTTGTGATATTCTGTCTCATATGCTATCAAACGTAGAAAGCTCCACCTGCTACGCTACTGCGTCTACAGTACCAGTAAAGTTGGGAACTTAAGCTTAGTTGAAATATCCATTATTCTCCAAGCAAAAATGAGGAAATATTTATCTTTGGCCTCTAGAAGGGTATTATGTCAGTAGCCACTTGTCGATCGTGTGACCTCTCTAATTGATTTCTGAAATCTTCCAATCTTTGCTTGTTTGCTCTGGATATGCATTTGTTCACAAGTTTCCTAACTGCACCACTTAACACTGTAAAATAGCATTCACAAAGAATACCACAAGCTTTATGTTGTAGTAAAGGCAAATATGGAAGTATGCATGCCTTCCTAGGTTGTGTAGCGAAGTTCAATTTAAGGTTCGAGCTATTCATCTTCACAGAAGAGACTACTTTGCAGTAGACACACCTGACACTAGCACTTTCGTCTTGCTCTCCGATGTGCTCAATATGTAGCTATGTTCATGACAGAATAGAGAAACTTTTATTATGGTTATGCTAAATGTTTGGCACAGTGTACAGCTGCTTCACAAAAACGTCTCGAATCATTCCCGCAAAGGCGCACCGGTAATATGATAAAAACTCGTTTTTCGTATAACCAACCACTAAGAAAGACAACTGCGTGTGTGTCCAAAACAATGAAGCGGAGTGGTGGTTGTTCAGTGAGGGCTGCAAATCTTAAGATAATAGATGGGGAAGGTGGGTATAAAGGCAGTGTCCCACCTCGTTTTTCATGCTGGTGAGATCACAAGATTCTAGATGGTCAACATTAGAATCGATCGATTTTGAAATTTTGAAAGCAAATTCCCAGGCAACGCTGATCACACTGATACATATATTTCTCCATAGAAAGCCCGAAAAACCTCTCTCTGGACCCCTGCTTTCTGGAGAGTTCGAGGTGTCTATTGCAACAACTACCACAAGGAGTCTCGGCATGTCGTGGCAATGATGACATCGAACGCTAGAGCCTTAAATGTTGTAGAATGCAACTTTTTGGAGTAGCGGACGCAGCGGATGTCTCGAATTGCACAAGTAGAAGGAGTTTGGAGAAAGGTTTTATGGTGCTCCTGTAAGGAATAATGTATAATATTTTAATCAGCGTCGCGTGAAGACTCCTTTATTATCAGAATCTCAACACCGATTCTGAGGTGGGACACTGTCTTGAACTCATGACGCTCACGGACCGTTTTCTTGCAAAGTCATTCTTATTATTATTCAACTCTAGCTTGAACACACTATTTGATTCACCAAAGTGTTGACCTAACGAAATTTGTGAATCGATTTGATCATAGCAATCAATGTTATGACATCTATCAAAAACATTGATAAGGAAAAAAAAAGAAAACCTGTGAAAATGTGTGCAAAAATGGACCCGAGTTTGAAATGATTCATCCCACAGAAAGGCTAACTCTTGGCTGATTTCAGTGTGGCTTTGCTACAAAGCTGACAATGGTTGTGTCGCTGATCGGCGCGATGGCCGCCTGGGTCGAGTACAACGCCAATCTGAACTACCTGGGTATCGCCTGCATGACGTTTAACATATTGAATTTTGGCTCTCCTCTAGCTGGATTGGTGAGTTTTCCGTTCTCCATCAAAGGAACGGGAAGCCGCATCGTTCGAATTCCACACTGTCTACAGGGTGTTGTTTTGCGGAAGCGCTGCTGCGACACACTGCCGTTGCCAATGTGCGTCGCGAACCTACTTGTCTCGTCACAGTGGTTCCTTTACGGAAACATTGTTAGGGATGCTTATATTATGGTAAGGCGATTCACTTTCTAGTTTCTACGCACGTTAATTCGACATGGTTTCAGGTACCTAATGGGATAGGAATGGCGCTCGCAGTGTTCCAGCTCAGTTTATTCGTGATATTTCCGCGACAGGAAAACGGAAAATCAGTTGCTTCTCACGTGGTGGGGTTGTTCAGCGCTCGTGAAGAAGATGTAGAGAAAGGTCAATCGGCATTTAAAATATAGTTTTACGTAAAAGGTGGGAGATGGTCTTCTGAACAGCGTAAAGCTCACAGAAGCTGAATACAAGACTTTTTGAAAAACGTAGGAAAGTGAAGAGAAGTACGATAGTAGTCGCGCAATAACATGCGTACATATTGTAGTGAAACAATAATGGTCTTTTAAGTTTGCTAGTAAATAGCAAGCCAAACAAGGCATCGACGTTTGGACCTCCTTCACTTTTGTTGATCGCGAGAAGATAATACATACATAGTGTTGTTGGCGAATTTTTCAAAATCAAAAACATAATTGAAAGATGAAGTAAGCTCCATTCGAGAGGGTTCGCTCCTCCTATTCACTTCTTTGGTGTTTAAGCTATGAAATAAATAGTAGTGACATGTTACTTACAATATTTCCTTACATCTTTTGATGTGGTATGGGGGCCGCGTAATAAGCGAATGCTAATTATGTACATTTATCCCCTATCCTGGCACACGATAATTTGAAGCTATTTGAAACATTTTTTTCGAAAAAATTCTTCTTACAATCAGCAAGTGATTGACAGGTAATACAATTTCTTCTTAATAAGTAAAAAAATAAGACTCAGCAAAAAACTAAACTTCATAATGACATAAAACAAGTGAATTGTACGTAACTGAACACGGAGTCTGGCTGAATGCATAACAATTTTCTGAATAATGTCACCTGAATGTCAATATTTCCCTTTATTCACCAAGTTGCGTTTTAGGTGATGTTACTTCAACTCAGACCTCCTCAACGGGTATTTCATTTGTAAGCGGCAAGAAGTTGATGCGAAAGCTCTCCGAGACGCTTGAGTGAGTTGGTTTTTTTTTGGTCCACTTATTTTAGCAGTTGAGCTCCTGACAAAATTCCATCCGTTGTGTTGAACTACCGATGCTTTTTAAACGAGTATTTTCCCCTTTTTTCGGCATCACAGGTGGTTCATTACGTTTTGTAATTCAGACAATTAGTGTTGTTCTATACAGTTCAACAACGGAAATTAATACGTATTTGCGTAAGCATGTATCTTTAGCATGATGGTAATTTCTATAATTTCAGCAGGAAGGCAAAGCGGTCGGAAAGTGTAGATGCTGGTGACAAAGAGACTAAATTTCGCCACAGAACGTCTAGTGTTCCGGATATCTCGAAGTATAAATTTGTTTAGTACAAATGATGCCGATGTAATTATTTTCCCTTCAATAGCACGCATTTGATGCCTTGTTTGTACATATTTCTGCTTCTTTCATTGTTATTTTGCTTTATGCGAGTAAACAGTCACGGTTAACTTTCATGTATTCTCATCAAAACGTGATGGTTGATGAATGGTTGAAGGTTGAGCACCAAAAAGTACGATAAAGCAGGTTGTACATACATAGAAGGTCATGTATTCTCCGGCTTTCTCTGGCAATTTCCCAGCCTATTTAGTCTGTCTTTTTTTATTGGCGCACCTGCGTGTGTGCAAGATAAATAAAAAAAAACTAATAAGTAAAGCAATCGTTACTATAATACATCGCTGGTAAAGGAGGACACGCCATGCAGGGGATTTTTTTTGCACCGATATGTTTACCACTTTCATCAGATTTGACTTGAAGATTTTTCTAATGTCAGAACCACCTTTATCCTTCGCTGATGTACATTGACACCAAGGATCAAAGTTTAGATCGGGTGGCGGTCAAGACGCACGCCGCGACGCGACCGCGCCGCACGGGTACGCTTCTCAAATGTAGGTTGCTCCTTGGAATTTGTCGCACCGAATGGCATAGGTAACCACTTCCTTACAACTTGTGGGTTTCGATAGCATTCATGTGTCCCACTCAAGCTTAGAAAACTTGTTCATTCCCCCGCAGCACTGGTCCTACCTTTGAAGGCCGCAGCCGCGACGCGCATACGAATCGACCAATCACAGCCCGGCGGCGTGCCTCTTGTCACGCACCCGTTTAGATCCACGCGTATCAACGTCGGTTAACGAAAGTTGCGACGCGGGTCTCATTGCCAGCGGTGCTATAACAATTTACCTTCACTGTACTAGTAATGCGCTTGAAAGCGCTGTCAGTGCAACAAACGACTACGTATACATACTTACCACCCAACAGCACCGAGCCCGTGCTATCAATTCTGAGTAGCAAACAGTGTTTCAGAGTTCTCGCTTTTTATGAATTTTCTGGAAAGAACAGTTCTTGGTTGGAATATAATCATTAGGAAAGCTTCTGAATGAGTTTCGACATTTCAAAAACTGTTCGCTTGTTTGATCAAAGATTCGAAAAGTTACGACGCTGCGCGATTGGTTGGGAGATATTGTAAGACGAGGCGCTGAGACTCTTATGCTGTACTAGTGATTTCTGCACATACATACTCAAACACATGTCATCTGGTGGAAGAGAAAGTTTGAAATACTCTTGATTTAAAGCCAGGTTTCGTAGGAGGCTTTCCCTCTGGAGCAGTTATCCTTAGAACACATTTGCGAAAAATATTAGGTTGATGCAAAAGGAATGACGCTTTTTGGCGTTGACTCTATTTTCTTTCGCAACTTCAATGAGCGATAACTTCGGCAAACCATAAAGATAACTTAATTAGCAGCGACGATTGCTTATCTTATGAGCAGGTTCCTGACGCCGAACGTCTATGTCTCGTGAAGCAGCGAAACCAAGAACAACAAGAACCTCGTCTTCACATAGTAATGCTTGGCGATTTTTTTCCTCCGGAGTAAGGGTTTCCAGAGCTGGGAAAAGCTGTAGAAATACTACAATCTTCTTGAAGAATACGATGAATGCACAAAAGTTTCCCATCTAAATTATCAATGTTCAAGCCAGCTATCGGAAGCAAATTTGGCCGAAATTCGTGTTGCAGAAAATGGGCTTTTGAGCGTTTTGAGCGTCTTTCCAGCAGACATTTCGCAACTCTTCGGAGCCAACACATCAGTAGGTGTTGTTTGAAGGTGTACTTTCTGGATAGCATGTTGGAGAGGATCATCCAGCAAGAATCTTAGAAATAACAAGAAAAATGCTTCAAAAAGTGCTTATCCACATTTCTCCAACAGCGAGGCCGTTGCATCAGAGCTCACATATGGAGCAAGTACTGACATAATTACCTAATACAAAAAAGGTGTTTTGGACTGTATCACCTGTAGTGTGATAGAAAAATCAAAGAAATGTGAAAAATTGAGAACGAGTTTTTTGGACATTTTCAATTGTTTCACGGCAGTACCTGAAAGGGAAACCTCTTATGCATATAGAATAAAAGAGCTTGCTTTGCTCTACAACTTTGTTACCATATCTCGATGTAATGCTTTGTCTAAGCGAAATTATATGTTCTTGAAAAAAGTGGCGCCATTCCTTTTGCATCAAACCCAATGTATATTGCTGTGAACATTTTCGCTGCGAAATCCAAAAATTCGTCGTAGGTAACTACTACATATTTGTGAAAGCGCAAAAGGTGTCCTTTCCAATGATACCCATCCCTTTTCACGCTATTTGTTTATAAAAAATAGGGGAGGAGAAAAATACCTCTGCTCTACCACTCCGTTGGCCGCCAATTTTTAATCAATTCGTTTTCAAGAAACCCATTCCCAAGAAGGAGTATCTGGATTTGGGCTAAAAGCTAGATTAAAAAAGCTACATGACGACTACTGATGTCCATATAAAGTCCTGGGCCAACTGTTTCTGCCAAAATATGGGGCATGCCTTTCCCATACGGGCAACTTTTAGAACATCCTCGTTCTCTGCTCCCACAAACATCGATCTTGAGTTGGTTTTACATGATCGTTTAGCAATCGTGTTCCACAAGACGATGTCATGCTTCATAACTCAAAAAAAAAACGCTGCCAAAAACTGTTTTCTTAGATGTTCTGCTAAGAAAGTGTGAGCAGGATCACAGAATTTGGCAGTATTGAAAATGTGCACTAAGAGTTCGTCCTAAAGATTTTTTCCAGCATATCGCCAAGCCAAGCGCATAATCAAAAAATAAGTAGATCAGATCCAGCGCTTCGAAAATTTTTCAGTTCGGTGAAAAACAAATAACTACTGTGGAGAAATAAGCGAGCGAACGATGTATAATACCATATAAGCGACCCTGTATCCTCCACATTTAAGGAGTGCACAATCCGCGCGGCGCACATGTAGAGACATGGGCATGAGGATGCCTATGTTGATTTACTGCTGAGTTTCAGCAAGAAACAACAGATGCTTGCTGTCATACAAGAAATCAAGGAAAAACACTAATGGCAACTCACCACGAAATGTGTTGTATTCCTTGGCAAAAGTTCATTTTCCTCTCTGGTATCACGATTTTACATCACACTGTGCCGAATGAATTTCAGAGAAAGTGCTACTTCCGTTTTAAGAATGTTTGCCGACTTGCACTTAACAAAACATTAGGTGATCGAGAAAGTTCAATACACCGCCTCTTCAGATAGGAATCCATTGTGGGTGTTGTTTAAAAAACACATAGAAGCGGATGGTTAAGCTATCAAAGCTCAATAAAATTGAAACTATTTCCTCTGTGAGATTAATCCACATAGGCTCGAATGCGGTGCCGCCTCAGTTTCGCTTTCTGCGAGACAACCATTCCAACGAATACGCATGACGAGCATGCTTTTTGCCTCTTCCTAATCAACGAGTCTTTCATGACGAAAGAGCTAAAAGTCTTATGTCCCCGTCTACCAGTGGCGGACGCAGAAAGTGGGCGGGAGGGGGGGGCGTGGGAAAAAAGG
>KN728400.1:6465-20937 GCA_000816745.1 Ancylostoma duodenale
TCATGTGGAGGAGCTTACGGGGATATTCATCGGCCGTGATGCTGAAATTCATTCCCCGTGACACTGGTAAAACCGTGCCGCAGCTGCAAAATGGGTAAAAACTACGGCTAACCAGTTATTTTGGCAGGCCGCGTCACATGCTGGGAGGATCTTCGGTGGGCAAGACATCAGACACTGGGAGTAGCACGCATTCTGAAACAGTCAACCGTTGTCATGACATCATCTAACATGTCATGACATCATTGTCACTACCTGTGTAATAGGTTGGCAAGCGGTTCTGCATGTGTTGCTGCACGTCTCGGGACATTGTTGTGGATGCTGGCAACTGTTCATACAGCTAGTCTGACAGACAGGTGCACATTGATCGGCCTAGAGATAGTTATTGATTAGTTGGACTACTGATTGATTGGAGCCGCGAGGCCCGAATCGACGTACCTGAGCCTGGACAGCACATCCGCAGTTGCTTGGTGGAGTAGCAGTGCATTGGCACGTCGGCTGGGTGGCTGGTACGCAATTGCAGACCGGTGAAGGTGCGCAAGCGCAATTGTTCTGGGGGTATTGGTGGAAGGTGGTGTTCTAAAAAGAATTTCGTGTTTGTTAGATATTTTTTTCCAGAAAATCAAGGTAGAGAATCACCAATATTTGGCAAAATTGGAAAAATTTCGCTAATAATGGCATGGATTTGAGGTTTTGCAGAAAATGAGTGAGTATTGACCGCAATTGCAGAATATCTCCCTTTTTCTGATGCTGTGCGGATTTTCGCTCGAAATAGCCTATTTCCATGGGCTGGCAATTACTCGAAGACAAACTACCAGGTTACTGTAAGACTGCTTTAAGTCCGTAATACAGACGGCACAGCCACTTATCGCTTCAGACGAGGAAACGAAAAGTCAACTGGGCACACAGTTGTTTTTCAGCTGAATGCGTACCCATTTATTTGCTTTGTTTGCCCTTCTGGTGAAAGTGCTGCAAATAGTGCAAATAGCGCTAAGAGTTGCTGGCGGAAATTTCTCGAAAAACGAGCCACTTGGTCGTTTCTGTGTAAACACGGAGGAAAAACCACAACAAAGCCAGCCGGACACATGTAAATTTCTTTTGGAATGCGTCTTAGAGTGGGCAGTGTTAGCATCCGAGTGGTCCGAGTGCGAGGAACCCGCTGATGAAACCAGAAGGGTGGAGAAATGCTTCAAAATTGAGTCTTCTGCCATTGGCTGGCTTCTTCTGGTTACGGCACGCAAGAATGTTACGGTACTGTTCTCACTGGTTAGCTGACCTACTCCCTGAGTCGTGGTGCTGTGATCGAAAAGGTGAAGTATTTGTTTGGATACGCGACAGAAAATGAGCTGTGGAGCGGCAGAGGGCTAAGTGGGCGTGGCTTATTGCGCCCCGGTGTAAAATGAACCCTAGCTATACTAGGATTCTGGAAGTGCGGTAGAGACGTGGTCATCTATATTTGCAGATGTTTCTAAGTCGATCTTGCCATTGAGCGAGAGGACTAGAACCTTAGGCATAAGTGACTTCGGGGTCCTTAGCTCTTGTTAGATTTCCTGTCGGGTAGTTTCTGGTGCAATCACGGACAAGATTTTGTAACGAGCGATCATTTTACAGGGATCTCTTGGTGACAAAACTGTTTATACTGAATACATCACAAAACGTGGCATGTAACTAAATAGCGGAAAATACAAAGAATGTGGGGTGAAATATTACCGAGAGATTGGGCGTGGCCTATTACATTTGGTGTAAATAGTACTTATTGGGCTAATACTATCAAACATTTCTGACTACGATGATCATTTGTCACGAAATCATGCATATTTGAGGTACGGTATGTGAGCATCCATACCTTGGGTAGGACAACTCGTCCAAAATGGGCTAGGTAACACTAGTTTTCCATCCCTTCAGCTTAAGAAAAGGAGTCCTAGTGATACTCGTACTGGTACTGAGGGTATCTAAAGGTGATAAACAAAAATAACATTAAAACTTGAAAAATAAGGACGATAATAAAGATTACTGAGAAATAGAGTAATAATGAAAATACAAGTAGCTTGGTGAGTCCACTACCTGTAGAACTGGGTAATCCGCTGCCGGCTGCTCATCAGCGAAGGCGACAGCCAACGAAAGCGCAAGTGCGATGAACTGCTGGTGCTGCTGCATGTTGTTGCGATGTGTTGTTCGAGCCGCGGTCACTACGGTTTAAATGCTCCGTATCGCGTGCGTGCCGCAGGGTCCGGTTCTGCGGAAGGACATGTTTTCTGTCCGTCCACACTCCGCCACTGATAAACATTTGGAACACTTAAGGGGACATCCATCGAGCTAGCGCGAGCGCGCGTCTCATCTCTCATCCGCTACTGATCACACGGAAATCGAATTTTTTCCTTAATTGACGAGAATGGGGAGATGAGGTGTGCTATTCATGTTTTTGAGAATATTCATTTTGTTTCACTTGCCCGTCGACAGAATGTTCCAGAAGAGAACGGGAGGAGGAGTCACTTTTGCGCCTAGTTCGCCGGTGGAAAGAAAAATGATCATTTTCAATTCATTTTTCCCTCCCCCAGATCCTCCTCATTTTCGACTAGCATACCTGACGAATCGTTTATACTCACACGCTCTTCAGACTCGCTGACGATTCTGTCGATCTTGAGCTCGCAATCACGTTAACAGCTATCTACGCAATTATCCCTGTAGCTCTGCACTATACACTCCTTATTTCTCCACTATATCCTTTATATAGTACCCGTATCAATGTCGCTCACTGTCGCTTGTACTCGCGTGAGGTCGCCTCCATCACAAAAGGGACTCTGCGAGCTTACAGTATTTTCCTAGGTTCATCGTGGTATTTTCACATATTATTCTATTCACTTTAAATATTGCCATAAAAATGTGTTGTGTATTATAATTGTTCGTTTCTCGCTCATTGTCGCTTACGACAATTCATCGCGCAGATCACCGCATGATCAAAGTACTACGAACAGCAAGCTGATGAAGACATTCTCCTGAAATTTCAGATAATTTTTCCTAATTTTACCCTCGTTTGTTTCCACCAATCGCTAATGCTCGCCTTTTGTTGGCGTCTGGGATGGAGGCAACTTCACGCGAGCACAAGCGACTATGAGCGACATTGGTAAGGGTATTAAATAAAGGAACGATTCGGGGTAGTGGAAAACGGCCCTTCCTTTAAGCGCGCTGTCGCTCGTCAAGCTAATCATACTCTGATATTTCATCGCCTCTTACAAATCTCAATCTTGCTCATTGTCGCTTGTACTGTAAGAGGCGATATTTCGTCACCCGTTATAGAAATGGCCCACTCGTCTGATGCCATATGTAACGTAACGTATATATGAATCTACTACTAAGTACAGATCCATCTCCTGTTTGTCGTTCCATTTCGAGAGCCTATCCAACATTGTGTTTTTACTCGCCTACTGTCGCTTAGGGTCGCCCGTACCGCACCCCTCTTCCTCCATAATAGTAGGTCCGTTCCGCAAGTTAGAAAGTATTATGATTGTTTGGGTTGACATCCCAATAGTGGTATCTTCTGTGTTAGTACTTTATTCGAGTAAGCTTTCGGCGCTGGTACTAGCTTCCAGTGCGTCTGGTCTTCAACCCCCCACCCACCCTCAAAGAGATACTAACAGCGTCACGATTGTACGAGAACGGATGCGACGAAGAGGGGTGCCGCTATTGCACCGACCAGAAGATCTGTCACTTGCGCGACACGGTGTATCTGATTAAGTGTAGAGGATGCGGGCAGTGATGCATTGGAGAAAGCGGAAGACCACTGAGGGAGAGCTTGGATGAACATCGTCGAGCACTCCCCCACCCACAAGCCTACCCTAACAACAGCTTTTCCCGGCACCGTACACACCCGAGATTCCGCCCCAGAATTTGAAATCGTTGTGCTGCACCGTCACCTCGAGGACCTCCTTCACAGGAAGATCATTGAGGCTCGGGATATCAAACGGTACCAGCCGGAGATTAACAAAAGGGAAGAGCTTGTTGAGGCGTTAAAATTAATTGCTCGACAACGTCCGCTTAAACAGAAGTAGCAGTAGTGTTTTGTATAAGACCCATTTCTCTAGATAACATCAGATATGGTAGTCATTTGTTGTACATCTGCTACTATCTGCTCCTCTTCATCTCTTACTCGGTTGGTCATACGTCTAACATGTGTTGCACTGCATATTGTATGTATTAAAGTCTGACGAAGGGCGCCTGAGCGCCGAAAGCTTACTTGAACAAAGTACTAACACAGAAGCTCTCATGGAACACTGATAAAGAAGGTACCACCATATGAGTCTTCACGACAGCTCGATATTGAAACATTCCAATAGTGGTTCAAATATATTCAGATGAATTTACGATGATGCTTACATTCCTACGACTTTCCACACTACAACAAAAAGAAAGCGGTTTGCTGGTCTGTTTGTTTACGTTTTAGCGCTAGTTGTTCTTTTCGGTTCTTCACTTCATTCCTGAAATTGTTCAGGTAGATTATCCGAGATGCAACAAAAATGTCGCGGCTTCGCTCCTTTGAGATCACCGATACGCAACACTCGAGGAGTCGAATAGCGCAGCAGGCCCAGCGCCTTGACTTCTTGCGCCGTGCTACTTCTGAACTAGAGCGGCTTATGGTCTAAAAATAGCACGAGAAGAGGGACTGGTTGTTTATTCATGACATTGTCTAGTTTTGCGCATTCTTGTGTGAGGAACTTGTTGTACGAATGATCCAACAAAAAACTTCTCAACAAAATTCATTAAATGTTCGTGCCTAAGTAGTAAATGGCGCATTCAGTTGGTACGAACATCGAACTGTCTCACTGTAGACTGTGTTCTCCTAAAAAAGAACAGAACAACACAGTGTCTTTGTCCGACTTATGAGTACTCACAGTCTGGCCAGTCTTCAATTACTGGTACCTCCAATTGATGCACAACATCCTAGCAAATCCAATCGTGTGTGAATAAATTACTGGATTAGGGAATAAGTTTCTGCGGTCTTTCACGAACATGGAAACCACTATTTCCCACAAAAATGCCAACCACTCTAAACTAGTTGCTGGCCTCTTTTCTCGTCTAGTAATGCTGCCGAAGACAGAATGGTTTCTCAGCTCCATTTCTATGTTTTTCTTTGAGCAGAAGACGTTTCTTCATAAGCATCATTGATACCCCAAGCAACTTCAGCCACATTTGGTCCATGATTGAAGTCAAACGGTAGTCTGAAGCGGAGGTGTTCATTCTTGTTAACTTGGGTAGTCACATTCAGTGCGATAGAAAATAAAATGCAATAAGAATTGAAGGACGCTGTCGCAAAGCGATCATTCCCGTTCATGGAAAGGCCAAGGTACCGTACCAATGGTCGTGGCGAGGTCGGCTGTGATCCACCTTTGACCACGTCCGCCCTATCGGCAATCGATGAGATCTACCTCAAGGGCAACCTCTCGAGGGTTTGACTACGCATCGTCCGCCCAGTGCGGCTCCTTTTATCCCTCTCAGATAATTTGTGCGCACAGGTTTCATTAGGTTTCAAATCACTATGTTTGTTTCACACTCTTCTCCCTACTACATCTAATTCTCCCTACTACATCTAATTCATTAAGCCATAGTTTCCTTTCAGGTAGTACATTTAGCTAACCCCGGGCCGCAACTCTGACGCACTTTTAGTAGGTCACTATTTGATGTCCTCTCTCTTTGTCTGTTACCCCGTATACGAAAATGTTGCACCTCCTTCTAGTACTAGGCTTAATAAACCCTTTTCGGTCACGTTTTGTCCCCTGGTCATCGCTGGTTTTTTCCAACTAATGTTTTTGTTATAATTGCTTATACACTTGCCCATTGATTGCGGTGCATATGGCTCTAGGGTCGGATCGGGCCCACTAAACCTCCGATCCGCAACAGACGCAGTTGTATGGTAAAGAGCAAAGCAAAAGTTAGAAAATAGGCCATAAAAGGTAATGAAGCCAAGTCCAAATCATCGTGAAAAAAAGCAAAGTGAAAAAAATTGCACGAACTTATTTTCTAAGTGAATACTGAGAAATAGAGTGGATAAGGAAACATTTAGCACCGTGGAAACAGCTTTACCCTTGAGAAATGACTTCTACCAGAATGTCTCCGCAATATTTTTACTTCCGTTCTCTCAAACGGTAGACACTCTAATAATGCTGTCCTCTTGGTGAATGGGTCGAGAAATTTTGGAAAGAGGTTTCCTTTGAGGAGTTCCAGAATTTGACATTTGAAATGGAATTTTGACACATAAGCTTAGTTTCAAAGGTAACTAGGATTTCTTTCAGTGCCTAACTCCAGTTATGTTCAGTAAAGAATGCAGAGGGAGGAGAGGTGGGAGGGGGGGGGGGGGGGAGACGTACGGACACGATAACTTTTGGACTTCTTTTCAGGAATACGTCGATAATCTCATAATCCACATCTGTCATAGGATACTAGTTAACGAGCTTGTTTTATATTCGGCCCTACGAAGGCTATTCCTAGGATTTGTGACCTGGACCACGCTCATTAAGCTGCCCCAAAAGTTACGAGTCCTAGGATTACGTAGAATCTTTCACCAAAGTCTTTACTGTAGCTGGTAAATCCGACGAAAAGCGACCGTTCTTTTTATTTTTATTGTAGTGTGTGCACTAAAATTCTAGTCGCTCTTGTGTTGTCTGCATCTCCTTCATCAAAACACTATCTACCCCTGAAACCCCTCTCCATCCGGCTCACCCGCCCGAACGGTGCACTTTATCTCCAGTTGAGTACGTTGCACCAGAAGCAAACAGTGACTCGTAAGTGCAGTTTCTGTTGGCGTTCAAACTGCTCGTGGAGTGCCACACCCATGAGTACTGACTGAGCCGTGGCGAAAAAAGCAGACAACTCGTACGAAGCCGAGATCGAAGTGTGGTTGGAGATTGTTTATACAAACTCGAAACAAATATACAAATACCCAAGGGGCAAGATCTCCGTTGAGCGGCCAGCCGCCTACTTTCTGCGACGGCAGCACATGGATCCTCCGCAAGGATTGTAGCTGGTCGGGCAGGCGCACTGCGAGCCCTGCTGCTGGCAGGCGACGGTCGTCATCTGGCACGACGCTGCGCACGAGCTGGTGCAGGCGGGCTGGCATCGCGATGCCTTAAATGGTTATTGATTGGCGCGGCGACAACGAGGTGATTCTCTGACGTACCGAATTTTGCTGCACGCATTGAGTATTGCATGTCTGCTGACATTGAGGCATGCAGTTTGGCGAGGAGGCGGAGACCGGCACGTTCACAGTCAGTACGTACTGACGCTGTAAACAGTACTTTGCAGTACTTGGTACTTTGCTAAATAAGGTAAAAAAAATGATAGAGTGGTCAACCTGTTGCTGCTGCATGCAGCTAGAAGTGCATGCTGGCTGACAAGCCGGTGCGCACTGCTGCTGCACCTGAATTTTGCGTGGTTAGAGACGCAGAGGATGGATGTCAGCTAATGTCAGATCTCGTCAGACGGTGTAATATTGTGTCAAAACTAGCCTGTGACTGGATGCACGAAGTGGTGCAAGCCGGCTGACATGCTGTCACACATTGCTGAGTCTGAGGCTGCTGCAAATCGATTTTTTATTGATTGCGTTGTTTGCATAGGGCAAAAATCGATAACGTCTCACCTGGCAGACCGCCTGGCATTGCTGGTTGCACTGTAGCTCACAGTTTTGACCACCCTGTTGTTGACACTGTTGCAGACAGGACTGCTGGCATTGACTGCACTGATCCTGTGGGTACTGAAAATATTGGTTTTATTGATTTATCGATTTTCGTGTAACAATATGCATGGCACAAAAACACGGTGTAAAGTTGAAGCTGAAGGGAAAAGTTGCTCAAAACAACGTGCGCGGGGACTAATCGTATATGGTAATCTCCGCCCCTTGAATAGTGCGTGCAAACTCGTCCGGCGGCGAAAAGGGGCGGTACTTTCGCGTGAATTTCGTTCATTCTTCGTGCCGCAACCATTAAAATGAATTTTCTGCGGTGAATTTGTGGAAATTCTCCAAGGAAACTTCTGGAAATAGCGTGCAATAATTTCACACCGATTACATGGCTCACAAACTCGTCCAGAGAGAATGGGCGGAGCTTTGTGGAGAGACAACGTTCTTGCTTTTTTGCTGATAAGTAGTGCACTATTTCGTCGCCGTAGACTATCGCTAGGCTGGCTTATACTTACCGGCTCGTAGATCTGTGGTATTGTCTGAGGCTGTTGGCCGCAGGCTGGTGCACAGTTCTGGTCGCAGGCCTGTTGGCATTGCTGTGGAGACTGTCCGGCCGCGCTACACTCATTCATACATGCGCCCAGGCACTGCTGACATGGGTTCTCCTCATAGTATGGTGGTTGGTACATGGTTGTCTGCAAATAATCTGATTAGTTCTGTGACAGCAGCGACACGACATCTATCATAAATCAATAGAGGTATACCGTAGCGGTGACAGGTTGGTAGGTCATCGGTGGGTACGTGATTGGAGCCATAGTGGTGGTTGGCAGGTATCCAGGTGTGGTGTACATTTGTGGAGTTGTGAACATTTGTGGAGTTGTGTACATTTGTGGAGTGGTGTACTGACCGGGAGTAGTGCTGCTGAAGAGTATGGTAGAGTTGGAGAGGCAGACAGTGGCAGAAATTTTATCATAGTGTGAAAACTGGGCGGTTATTGCCTTTTTCGATAGTGATATTTGGGACTTCGGAAGCGATAAAATTTTAGCTATGTTACTGCTAATTTTTATTTTTTTTTTGCGAAAAATGAGTTGCTCAAGAACTGCGCCGCACTTGCGGATTAGCTCCGCCCCTCCGAATTTTCTTTCTACAAGAAGAACAAATGCGTCTGAAGTGTTTTTGCACACAATGAGTCAGTTAGGACATTGACTTCGCACTACAATTTTTTGCTTTTGGCGAGTACTTCCTTTGCTTCTCTGCTCTCTCCTACACTTGCACACTATTTCCGCAAGGTGTGCGTGTTTGTGCTGACTTACCAGGCAGCTTGGCAAGCTTGCATACAAGAGGCTTGGTTTTGTTGTGACTGGCAGGCAGCTTGACATTGTTGTAGACACGAAGACTGTAACGACAAGAATACGGTAAATGGCAAGAGATTACGGTAATGCCCACTGGTGGAGGTGTTGGCAGTACCTGTGGGGCTGGTTGCAGCTGTATGGGTTGGCTACAGGCTGATTGACACGAGCCACTGCAGGACGCCTGACATTGTGCTGCTGGTTGTCGTTGCTGCATGCACGAACTCATGCATGTCGACTGACACACTGGACCACATTGGGCGGCCTGAACTGGTTACAGTATCCAGAGTTACAGTATCCAGAAAGTCAGGAGATTACGGTAACGTACCTGTTGCGCACCACCACATTGGCATGACTGTGTCTGCATCGGTTGTACGCATTGACAACTCTGTTGGACACCGATACCTCCGGAACATGAGCAGCTTGGCTGCTGAGAGCATCCACAGCTACGCTTGCGGATCTAAAAGATTACGGTATTTGGGTTACGGTAGTTGGATTTCTCTGTTTCTCTGGGTCTCCATATAAGGACACTATTTCTTTTGCTTGTGTATCGCTACTGGTGCATAATTAGAGCCACAACTGCCGCAACCTAATTCTCAGCTAGGATGACTTACTTTTTGGGACATCTGTCATAACCTCTGGACTTCATTTCTATAGGACAACTGCCATAAGGCGGTTTCAGCTGTACTTAGAAAATTTTGTAGCTCACATTACTTTTGTAGGAGAGTTATAGGGATGACTTATGCAAAATCCGGACAACTATCACTACCCATAAGGATAGCCAGGTTAACAGCTTACTCAACTACAGATCCATTAGTTATATCATGGACATCTGTCACAAATATTCAATACTTTGCTGTTGCTCTGCTTCTCTGCGCTTTAGCGTACAGAAATAACCTAAATCTTTGTAAATTTCATATTTTACTATTTCCTTCTGCTCTGCGTCTCTAGCTAGCCAGAGAAAAAGGGCAAAAGGGTGGGTCTTTTGGGACGCAATTGGATAAGCAACGTAGTAAGAGATTTCAACTATTCAAACCACCATTTTGAGCTAAAAGGCAAAAAAAAAAACAGAAGCGTCCTTTGCGTCTCTAGCCCTTAAAGGAAATAACCCTGGATATTGCTATTTCCTCGAAACAACCAGCAAATTCAAGAGATATATTAGGAATTAGTTTGGCTCTCTTTCTCTGCGTTCTAGCCTTGAAGGCAATTCAAAATTGGTTAGACAGGTGAGGAAGAAGGTAAGGAGATTATCACATATTTTATATTTTAATTTAATTTAATTTTTTGAATATTTTATTTCATATTTTACTATAACTCAAAATTGGTAAGACATGTAAAGGAGGTGCTAAGGAAATTAAGGCCATATAAGGCAGTACGTGCGTTACCGGTTCGGCGACGGCGAATGCAACGCAGCAGACAGCGATTGCGACCAGAAAACGCATGTTTGCTCGGGGGACGACGGATGGCAAAGGTTGGCGGGCCGCCTTTATATCGCTGCCGTCGCGACCCGGTCCGGTCCCACCCTCAGCGTTGACGTGGTGGTGCCGATAATTCCGGATAAGAGTCACAGCCCCACGCCTGATTCGTCGTCTGTTTGTAGTTTTTATTTGTACGTCGACAGCAGCAGCGCGGCACACAGTGCATGTTTGCGTTGGCGTGTACGTGGAAACTACGACGACGGCGGCGGCGGCGACGGCGGCGACGCGCGCGACACCGCTAGAGCCCGGCCAAACCAGTTCCATGGCACCGGAAATACGCGCACGCGCGCACGCGCGACCACAATACGCGCGGCGGCCGGGGCGGACGGGGTCGAAAGAAACTCGTACGGCATACGCGCGACTCGTCTGCGAGTCCTCCGCGCACCGACCTAAGCACGCATAAAACCCAGTGCTCAAGTTTTGTAATTCGAGTACTGCATTCAAGCACTTGAGATTTCCGCCGGACGAGTTTCCTGGAAATTTCCGCGTTTTTGCACCTATTGTGTGTGTTGTAGCTAAACGTTGTCCTGCGCTGACAGCTTTCGGCTTGATTTTCCAGAATTTCTTATAGGGGGCGGGGCGTGGCGGTTGCGAATTGCCTCTTGCTCTTGACTGGCTGTGGAAACGGTGCGAAAATTCACGAATTCTTCCAGAATCTTGTTCGTTTTTCAATTTTTCGGTGAACTACGGGTAGATCTACGGTTATAGCTGCCATAACCGCTAATATTTCTATAGGAAGCACATACTTTTGGAAATCTTGCGGAAAATCTCTTTCTTCCTTGCATATGGCCAATAGACAAGCTCCCATATCAGTGCGGTAAAACTCCCCACCACTCCAGGGTATAAGTGGCATACTGCAGTACCATATGAGGCGAAGCTTCAAAGCCAAGTAAGTAGGATTCATTTCGGTGTGCTGGGTTGACCACTTGCCCTTCTTTTGTAAACAAAATCTTCTGGCTCTCGCCTCTGGGTTCCGGAAGCGGTAACATTTCGTATGTTACTGCTCAATAACTCTGGAAGCCGGTTCCAGGAACGAACCCAGTCGGTTTTGGACTAAATAGTGTTTTTCAGGAGCGCGCGAGAGAGATCTTTTGCTAAGAAGATTCTCATCCACCTTTGAAAGAGGTTACATACAGATTGTTTCCAGGGAAAAATACTCTAGGGAAGGCATACTATGATTGATCCTAGAGAAAAGCCGTTGTTCTCAGCCGCGATGACCATACACGATACAGCTGTATTTCACAGCCAATTGCGGTAGTAAAATGGTACTGGGAACGAGTTGAAATTTTAATTCTTATCCCTATAATGCCGCATCAAAAAGGTAAGTAAATGAGGAGGGATCCTTGAAGATTCAGGCTCTGCTGCCCTTTATTTGAACCTGCACAGATTTCTTTTTCACTTGGTCGCTCTATCTACGTACGTCCTCACCAGGAAAAAAACGTCGAAAAGTATTTCGTCTCACAGATGGGCACAGCAGATGGGGAAAGCTTCATGAAGGCTTGACTCGAACCTAAGAAAAAATCAGCGCAACAGTAGCTTCACATTGTGGTGAGATCGATATATTGATTCCGGTTTGAGTAATTGGTCAACAAAGAGAAAAATTTAAGGAGCTGTTCTTCTTTATACTGCTTCTACGCACTCTATACTCAGTATACTATACTTTTTAGCTGCTCAGTTTTGGAAATGATAAATATATATCGGTTAAGGTAAGACTTTCAGATGTGAATGGTCAGTAATTTACTAATTTACTTCCTCTTCTCGTGATGATTTGCAAAATTCATTTACGATTTCTGTCAAATTATGGAAAAACGTGTAAGATAGCAGTTTTGACCTCGGTAAGTTTTAATCTGCCTTCTCTTTTAGTAACTGCACATTGATACCCAAATGGTTTGATTAATTAAAGGGATATTTGGGGTAGCTCGGCAATATCTTTAAAGGTAAGTTCTTTTTTAAATAATATTCCACACCGTGTAAATGTTGCCTATATGTGAGTCAGGACATTTCGTATGCTAGAACTACCTCCGCTGTGTTGACCAGAGATTCCTGATCAGCAATCCGAAAAAGCACAACCAGTCAAGGGATCTTCGAGCACGTTTGATCAACAAATTTGGGAAGAAATCTGCATAAGAAATGCATGAGCATATCTGCCTGAATTTCTCAGCTTTTTCCCAGCAACACTCACAGTCCAATTCAAACAAAATCCATGTGTTTACTGAGCCGGCTGTTCTCCAGGAAAAGGCGTTTTTCGCGGATGGAGCTCTGCAGTGCCTCGAGTTGTTTTTGCGTCCAGCGCGTAAATGAGTGCCAATTCAGTGTAAACTGTTCTTTTGTAGGTTCCTCTTCTGCCTTCTCCAGAAAATTTCAACGACGCTGTCGTTGAAAAGCTGTTTATTCAGCCAGCCTTTTTCTGGAACTCCAGCTGTCGTGAAATCCGTCACATTTCAGCCGGGCGCCGAGCTGTTTTGTTGCGAAGTTGGACCTAGTACGTCACTCTAATAATAGGATTTTGCACTGTTCTCGAACTTTGTTGTCGCCGCTATGCATTGTTTATTCTGGGTATTAATGAATAAACAAACAAATTAATGAGAAGTGAATCAACAGATGACTAATGAGACCGGGAAGAGAGCAACTCATTCCTCAGCAGATATTCTAAGAGAGAAGAACAAATAAATTATTGAAGAAAATGAAGCGTAACACTTCGATGATGACTAAGGAAACAAGGAGATGAAATAATCAGCAGGTAGGTCCTGCAGCGACAATTTTTTTGAAATTACCCTCATTGTTAATGGTGAGAAACCCGAGCGTTCCAATTCGTATGCTGGCGCGTCCTAGGGTATAAAATTGTTCAGCTTTTTAGGGCTATATCTCTGTTAAAAGGAGATGATATGGAATATGCTACGGTACATATGACAGAACTTGACAAGATATATAGTGTTGAAAAATCAGCAAGAACTTCTGCGTTTGAACAGAAAGATTATGCACCTGAAATCACAGGAAAGGCTGAGCCTTTTGTGGCTGCGGGGCCAGCCTTTCGCAAGAAGGGCTGGACCACTTAATGAGCATACAATTTTTTTATTCACATAATGAGGAAGCATTTCAAACTCTTATTGTGCACTCCGAGATACATCTCTGCCCAAGATTTGAAGAGAATCCGCGAAGTCTGAACTTAGTTACCCCGAACAGGTTTTTTAGTTCGCACAAGTTTAGAATGTCTTTTCTAAGAACTCCTAGTTTCCCCTTTGTTCTTACTTCACTGAAGATTTCAAGTCAATTCGTGCATTAGAATCCTCCAGATAATGGGAACCTGTGAATGATCTGCTTCAATCGAAATTTTCTACCTACCGCGCCGCTCAAAGTATGAGCTGTTTTCTTGCAAGCCTTTTTACTTTTCACTTTATCAAGGCATTGCCTTGTTAGGAAACAAGTAGCCAATTTTTTCAGGGCTCCGCTCCGGACCCGTACGAAGCCCCCTTTGATTTTTGCCCTTTTCACGAAGCCCAGCTTGCCCCCGGGACAGCCGTGCTGGGGCCTAGTTACGACGGAGAGAGGTGTTGTTCCGGAACTTTGTATGCAGAACATATATAAAGAACAGTCAGTCGTCTACCTAGATGTAGTTTGTCCTGGCATTCCGTTGCGAAAAATCGTCATTGACGACAAGCATGTTCTGCTGTTGCAGCTTTGCGAGCTCAGGAAACACAGCAACGAAAGCGATGTTGCAAAAGACATAGACAATACGATAGATCACTCCTCTGTCTCCTAGTATACGGTGGAGATTTGGCTCCGCAAGTTAAAAGACGGTGGCTTGGACTTGAGACAGACCACTATACGGCCGATAAGAAGATGTAGATCAAGCGCGGCACCTGTTGCTGATTGGAGAGGATCCATGACGTGATATCCGCGAGCTGGTAGAGAAATCTCAGGGCTCAGGGCTCTCACGCTACAATAGCTTTTGATCTACATCTCTTTGGAGAGGAAAGGA
>KN728401.1:0-20313 GCA_000816745.1 Ancylostoma duodenale
TTGATATCATCGGCGTAGGCCTTACATTTTACACCGGTCCTATCAATTATTGTAGGAATGTCGTAGGAATAAATATTGGAGAGCAGCGGTGATAAAACGCAACCCTGTGGAACACCGCTGGGGGCATTTTTCACGGTAGAGTAGGATTCATTGACTCTGACTTGGAATGTGAATATCTCCGTATATCAATTTGCTTGCTCTGTTGAACCCTACATTCCCGCGGAACCCTACACACATGCAATCACAATCGATCAATATATCGGTTTGCACGGGAATGAAAGATTTTCCCTTGTTCAGGGCCGTTGACCCAGACGCATCTGCTTCCTTTTCTTCCCCTTCCAAGTCCAAAGTTACGCAATTAGCACTTTTTCCCAAGTTCAATCGTACTTTATATCGAGTCTGGGCGGAAATCTAAGAAAAATTGTCATATTGAGCGTGAAGAGCGTCTGCGGACATTAGGCTTAGTCATATGTGTCTTCTACCTGAAATGCACTAAAGGTTGGCCGACTTTTTGTAGCCTTCATTAGATTGAACTTCACCAAGTACCTGCTAGGTGGAATGGTATCATTTCTCATTCATTAAAGATTGTTGCAGGTAATGTGTAATAATGTGTCAGTAATTAAGAGGTAAAAAAGAAATCACACAGGAAGCAGTCGACTGATATTGACATATGTAGAGATAGGTTGACCTCCTCGAAAACGCTTTTCTAGTAGCACCCAATGAATTTGGCCAATGAGTCCGCGGCCAAGGCTAACTGGCGTTACCTTAGAAACCTATTGGTCAGCGTTTTGAAAAGGGAGCTAAGGCTAACCGAGAAAGGTGCAGAACACTTAGGGCTAAGAACTCTGCAGACTCGTGTGCTTCTCATAATGAATTACAAAATAAAAAGACAAGACATAAGAGATAGAACAGTTCGTCTCGGAAAGATAGTTGGATTCGGCGACTGCAAAAATGCAGTGGGACCTGAAGGATGGACGAGGAGAGCGTGAGAGGGTCGAGTTGGTCTCGCAGCGATTCTCCGGCCGCGACGGTATGAAGACGCACGCGCAATCCATCTGTCTTTTCGATAGGGGCCTATTCTTGAGGCAATATATTTCTTGAGCTGGATTGCCTTTGGCAACATAAGTTCTGTGTGGCAAGGTTAAAATCAGAACAACTGTCTCACTCACTGCGCTTGGCGATTCCGTTATAACCTTAGGATTGGATCCTTAATAACTTTGAATTCAAAGTCAAATAAAAGGGGCCTAATTTTTTTGGGTTCGTCCTTCTTTCAGACCTCGAGGAAAGATGAGATTACCAATGCTGAAACCAATATCCCCGCTAACTCTTTTCTGCTTTCATCGCGTTCAATCTATAAAATCTTCTCATCCATTTATTCTATTTATTTATCGTTACTTACATATTTGAACATTGGGTGTTCTCGCACATCAGAAATCACTGTGCTATACATTAACACGTTCGCGACACACGCACTTTTGCGTACGTGGGACCCGTGCTCGACTGGTCCAGCACGTGGTCTCATGCGGTAGCAATTTTTCCTTCCCATGTAAAAACAACGATTTTTTCGTTAGGGTTATCCTTTCTTTCGTAGTTCTCGAAGGGATGCTTCATTTCTGTTGTTTACTGCTTTTTCATTGTTAGAATTTTTTCGAAGTTTATTGTTCTTTTAGCTGTCCTAGTACGGAAAATCTAATGAAAAAGTTTGTGAGAAGGTCTGCTTTGCCCACTGCGTGTGTGATACTCTAGCATCTCTTTTACTATGATACCACGAAAGAATTAGCTAACTGTGGCCATTTCACAAAGATATGACACTAAATGTAGAGTGCACGACCGGTCCTGCACGTTGTCGCGAACGTGTTAAACGGTCTCTGCTCTTATGAATTGCGGTCGAGTACGTGGAGAATCTCAAAAAAGTCGTTGCGTAGCGCCGATAACTTTGTCATTTATCCTGTGCTTTTTACAGAGTACGTGAAAACTTATTATAGGAGGTGAAGTGGAAATGAAAGAGAGTCTATGTAGCTAAATGCTATCCCTAATGGGCTCGCCTAAATAATTCGGATTGGAATTCAATGACCACTCACTACTTTGCGAACACGGATACGTTGAAGGCGGTGCACGACTGCTTCCTACCTAGCCATCTCCAAAGCTTTTGCTGAAGCTGCGAGTTCAAATGAGATACAAAATTAGCCTTCCACAGAGGTACTATTGCGCTGCATTGACTGACTTTCAGGCGTTCATTATTTTCAACACCCCTTGCTTGAAATCTCTATCATGTAATCGTATCCGAGCCGTACAAAAATCTCGAAAGCAGTTCAGAAGTGGACTCACTTCTTCAATTTGTGCAACTATAAGTTAAGAGATATTTGAGATCTAGTTTTGCATTTTCATTTATAGTTAAGCTGTAGACTGATTCCGATCATTACCTTTTCATTATCTTCTCTAATTTCCTTTTCATTCCTGTTTTTGCGAGCGACTACATCTGTTTAGAGACTACTACCATGCCGTGGATATTCAAGAATAGAGTGGCTTCATGATTATTCGATCTCCTGCTCTACTGAATAAGTTCACGATGCGTTCAAATTCGTTTGGTAATGATGTGATCTAAGATTTCGTGCGTAATATACCTGGCTAATCTTCAAATGGCAAATTGCACAATAGGCTGAGTTGTGTTGCTAGCTTTCACTGCATCACTCTCGGTCGTGATCCATAATAATTCAGGAATGAAGTTATCGTCAAAATCCAATTGTTGACCACGTTGTGACTTTTTATCCAAGCATCCGTCACCAGCACTGTCGCGGAAGTCCATTTACTTTCCTCCAAAGAAAACCTTGTTGAGATTGTGGAGGGATCGCTTTGAAGTGCATATTTCCGGCCGGGGGTAAAGAACATGAGCGCTATCGGGAATCGAATAAATTTCATTATCTTCGCTCCTGTGTCTTGCCTGGATACTAGGAGATATTACTTCCAGAAACGACGCCAGTCGCTACACACCAAAAACAAGCTGAGAAAACGCAGGACAATTACGCGCTAAGCCAATAAAAATGCCTATGACAAGTGAATTATTTTTGCTTCACAGGGTTCTCAATGGCTAGTGGAGATATTACCATGTTGTGTGTCATTCTTGCGCGAGAGCCGTGGTATTTTCTCAGTATTATTGCATGCCATTTTCGTTTTTTTTTCAGCTATTAACAAACACAGCTAATTGAGGGGAGGGGGGGGGGGTGCTTCTTTCAAGTAGATTGCATTCACCTTTATTTCTGGTTTGCTCTTCATAACCTTATCTGCAAACACGAACTCTCCTGTTTTGCACTGCTCACTCTTGGCCTACTTTGATATCGTCACTGCTCCCTTTGGAATAGGAATCGGGCACCGTTGTTATCCTGTATTGATGAGCTGAGTTGGCGGGTGGAAAAATAGGTAGGGGCGGGAAAGCGAGCAGTGGGAGGGTGGTAGCAACTTGTGAACTTGCTTTGTATCTCCATTTTTCACAACTGTTCCAGTTGTATTTCCTTGAAACTTGCACGTGCAATTGAACATTCGAAACACTCAGAGAAGAAACTTATTGCTCCATTCACACGATTCATTACGTAGGGAGTCGCAGGAGGATTGTCCTTGAGGAACTCATCTAGTCTTTATGTGTTTGTGGGAAAAATGTCGTACATTTAAATGTCACAATAAGAACGCTCTGCAAAAGCTTTCTCTTGGGCTTCACTTCCTCCATCAGATTCCTTTTCTGTCCGCTAGGTCCGGTGGATTTCTTATAGATGCTTCCCCATCCATTGTTTCATTGAGATTTTCTGTAGTGTACGACCTTGAACGTATCGAAGCAAGTTATGCAGTATGCGTGGAAAGAGATGTTTAAAACTAGGGTGAAACGCACTTCTAACGCACTTTAGGCACAAGTCTAATGCTAGCCTCACAGCGTCTTCGCTATTCATGGCGGTCGAGCGAGATCCACAACCACATATCAACAGCTCCTGGTGGTTCATTTCACGGAAAAATCACAAAAACTGTATCTTTAAGGAGAATGGCTCAAAAATTTTGAACCCTGCAATGTTGTTCGGAATCAAACCCCTTTGGGGTTGAGCTATGGATCAGTTCCCATTCGCCTCCACTGTTTATGTATAAAACTTGTAGTGGTTGTTGTAGTTGAAAGTTGTAGCGTTAAGGTTCGAGACTCGTCCTTGTTTCTTTCTTCCTCATGCTATTACAGCTCACGACCTATTCAACTTTGCTACCTGTCACATCGCTCATGTTGCGACTGTCGCCGTGACGTCATTGTACGGCGATAAAGTATAAGTACAGCATTGGGGAGATATGGTGTCTCTGGTGACAGCTTCTCCCAAAGACGCTTCACACGTGGCTCACATCTCTGATTTGCCGGCTCCCTGGGTGAGAAATGTGCGAAGCCTCATTGTAAGCTACTAACAATAAGCTACAGCAGGAAAGCAGTTTAACTTAGGACCGAATAAAAATCGAATAACTCAATTCATTCAATTATTCATTCAGGACTAGATCCGCAGAACTCAAAGGTTTTAAAAAGAGAGAAATTGAATCCCCTCTTGTCATTTCTGAGGGATTGTATTGCTCTCTTTTTTTCGAACATCCGAACTACAAAAAGATGTGTTTTTATGCTGAAGAGTTTTGCATATGAAGGCGTATAGGTTATGTTTATTTCGTGTGTTTTCTTTGCAATATTTCCCCCTTTTTGCCATACCTTCTCTCCCAATGTAACAAAATCAACTCACTGGATGTAAGACAACATTTCATTTGCCTTTAGAGGAAGTTGTGGGCATTGCTATTTTCGTTGAAGCTTTTTTGTAGCCCCATGTTTCTACAGTTAGCGCATTCTCTATAACGATTATTTCGAGATGTCACGGTACTAAACTACTGTTCAATTTCATTATAGATGCGCGATCGGCGCAGCATCTGATTACCGTTCAAAACGGCGGCTTCGGAACGGCAGCTCGGTGAATTTATCCTTCAGTTTTTTTCGTAAATGTTTGTTTGTAATTGTTTTCAGAAGTTGTTTGAAGTTATTGCTCAGGTCCGTTTTAACCATTTTTTTTGAATTGCATATTCATTCTATGCGTGCCGTCATGCCGTCTTTCATCCTTGCAGTGTTTTTTCTCTTGTTTTTGTGATAGTTTGCCTTCAAGATCCGTGAAAGTGGACGAGAAGGCGACAGATACGATTTTCGAAAAGGCGGATGCTACACAATTTAAGCGAACCTTGATTTTGTTTACGTATTGCCATTTTGCTGGATTGGCGAACAGTGAATACACTCTACATAACGTGTCTACATATTGCTTTTCGTCCACCTTTATAGATCTGGAAGCCAAGAAATCACAAAACCAAAAAATATATAGTGGTGGTCGACCCGATATAGCGCCGTGCGATGGCAGACCACGGACCACGTGCTGTGGATGCGCGGCAGTCGAGCTGCAGTTGTGCTGCCATTTTGTCAGCCGAAAGTTGTCCGGGAATCATCCCCTCGGCGATTTTGCTTCGCATTTGGCAGTTATTTTTTGTCTCTTCATCAAGCTTATTTCTTCAATTTCTCCTACGCACGAAAGATCTGGTATAGACGGAGAGGGGAATCTGCGCTCCTGAGCTGTATGTGGTGAGAAGACGAAATAGGATGGGTCCCACTTTCTACGTCGAGAATTCTTTCTGCATATAGCTCAGTCGAATAGATTCTCCTATTCACTGCATGTTCCACGCGTAGAAGAAAATGGGAAAAAGTGAGCAAAAGCGAAAAAAACGACTTATTATGAAGCAAAGTCGCCGAGCGAGTCAATCCCGGCCAACTTTCGGCTAGCATGACGCCAGCATTACCGCAGCGCACAAAGTGCTGTGCGGCGGTAGACACACAGTCACAGCTGTGGAGCGTCTACGGCGCGCCACTGTTCGATTACGTATCTACCGTTGCACAGCACTGGATCGGGTCGACCGTCACTATACATAGAACACTACGAGTACGAAAGAGCGGCATAGATTCCCATGAACACACTTTCAAAATAGAGATGCAAGGAGGGAATTTGTTAAAACAGACACAAACAATAATTATGAACAATTTCCAAAATGAAAGAACTGCAAACAAACAAATGCGGAAGCAGAAGGATAAACTCACCTAGCTGCCGTTCCGAGGGAAACGGACCATTTGGACCGGGGTGGAGATGAGAAGGTGCGCTCGGATGGTTCTCGCATCTCTCTCGCACCTTATAATCGCGGGTGTCTTGTAGGAGCTACCTCGATCCCAAGTAGCTGCCGAGGGCGGCGTCATCAAGTCAAGTCTTGCGCGTCGCATGCGGCGAAAGTTTGTTGAGGGTATATGGGAGGAACGCGCTGGGACTGCGACGCGGCTTGGTTCCCTATGCGAAAGCTATATCCATCAGCTTGGCATTTTGTTCCTGCAAAAATTCTACTCACTGTTACAGCGAACTCGTTAACATAAAGTGTCCGAAACAACGAGTCCGCCCACGCACGCGAGGATCGAGAGGCGATCATGCTTGAAAGCACTCCACGTCATCATCTCTAATCTGCCTATCACGTTTCATCGTTACTTTTATGGTATCGAAGGTGTGATGTGATCGACTTGGCAGCTAACAAATACGTCGCAGCCACGACGCCTCTGGATCCCCGATCGCTTGGGCGAACTCGTCTTTTTGGATATACTGTGTAGTCCATCTCAAAAACGACGATAGTTGAATATTTGTGCCTAATATGTGCATTTCTCACCTACCTTTCCAATGTGGTACCGCACGCGTTCTCTCTTTGTCTACAGGGGACGTCAATCACGATCAGTATTCCCGCAGAATGGCGCGATGCACCACCCACGCCGCGCGGCGGGCTGGCTGGGTGCTGCGGCTGGTGGATGTTCTGGGATTTTCAGCTTTTCTTTAGTTTCTGCGACAATTTCACTCATTTGTTGGCCTTCTTGGTAAATGTTTAAGATAGAGTAGTACCGATTCTGTTCTAATATCTGAGTTTGAGGAAGATATCGTCCTACAGTTTATTTCCTACGAAGAGGCCTTTCGCCATTGCTTATTAGAAAGGTGTTGTGTCGCGTAGTTTGCGGTCTTCACTGTGGTTGATGACTAGCTTTCTCCTATCCACTATGATTTGTACGTCAATCATGTGAACGGATGCAAAAAGTACAGAAACATTGGGTAACCACAAATGTCATTGAAGTGCACTCATCCAGGCTGAACACAGCTAGCAGCCCAGTTCAACCGTCACAATCCAGCTACTGCGCGGCCCTGCCGCTGAGCTCGAGATTCTACCGATGAACTTTACAGACTACAGCCCTTACACCCTATTAATACATGACAATTATACAATGAGATTGAATATTTAAGAATATGAATGAATGAAGACGTATTTAAGAATACATAGGAATATCAGTAGAATCGTTAGAATTTTTTCTGTTGTATGGTTTTCTTCATTCGTGTGATTGGTCATAGACACATAGATAGAAACTGTTACTGGTAGATGCTAATAACCAACGTCGTTGTTAGGAATTGTTAATGGGAGGCGGCATTTAGTTACCCGAGATGGTAGGTGCAGCCGCAGCGAGGGCTCTTGCATAGACCGATCATAGCAAATATCTTTCCACTTAGAACTATTTTTTTTTAGCTCTAAGAGCACTTTAAGTCCTTCCCATTACGTGAGAATTGGTGAAATCAGGGATTCAGCGAAGAAAATGAATCCTAAAAAGATTTATCACCAATAGTAGTCAAAAGTAAGGGCGAGGTTCTTCAAAACATTTTTTTTTGAAGAAAAGAAAGTGAACAGGTCACAAGAAGTGGCCAAGAACAATTTTATCACTCTATCATGACGATCCTACCAAAATTAGGGCATTGCTTCGATGTCTTAGTGCCGACAGTAACTGCGGAGCTCGTTCGCTTTCCTTTGTGCCAGATTCCACGGGTAACTAAGGACCCGCACCCATTGTTAATGGATGGCAAAAGTACCTACGAAGACAGCTGAACATATTGGAGAGTTTTTGTTCGAATTCGAAACTTCTTAGCTGATGCCTCCCTTCATATGGTATATTTGAGCGTAAAGGCTTCGAGGTGATGTGTTAAAAGGAATTTTGCTGACTTGCAAATGTTCTGGCGAAATTAGCAGGAGTCGCAGTCTAACCTCCCTGTAAAGGTTTAGAACCAAACGGATGTTAGACTGTCAGTTTCCTTCTTGAACAGTCAATATGTTTTGGAAACGTGTCAGCTTTTCGTTCTACGTGCTAATTCTCTTCTAACAGAAGAATTAGTTAATCTCATTCCTGGGGGCACGCTGCAGGCAAAATTGATCCCTTTTGGGAGTGCTGGGTCACCTCCGCGGTTGTGTAATACTTGACTGACAATGAAGTCATGTTCAACCAAAAGTCAACTAAAAATGGCGGGGTATAGAAATGAGCGTGGGATTTCTCATTTGAACACATAATTGGGCGTGTATTACATACTTCAATTCCCAGTCTTTCCGGGAGAAATCCCCCCTGAAGTGATGAAAAAATAGTGGGTAACACTAACTTGCTCCTGAGTAGCTTTCACCATCCATTTAGAAATAGCCTCAAAGTGTGTGAATGTTATTATTCTAATGAAGTAAATGTTCACACTGTCGTCCGTTCACTAACTCTGTCTCAGAGCTCAATTTTTTCATTGTACATTCGCTCCCTTTCGTTGAGCTGCATAGGGCGCTTGATGAGCTAATCCCGCAGTGATTTCTTACAAAGTCATTGAATCATCTACAAAACTCACTATGTACAGTGATGTGCCATCGCGCACGAAGATACGTCCGAATTGTTTCGCTACCTGTCACTCTAGATGGAGGGTAGAGACTCGGATGAATACTGTAGCTGCGCCTGATATTGCCTACAGGAGTTTTTATACTTTTTCGCGACGCGATGGCGTCGCGGCGACGGCCACAACACGCACGACGCGACGGGTAGTGAAGCCGTCGCGTCGCGCCGTCGCGGCATGCTGAACGTCGCAGGTCATACAAAAGATGTTCGCCATCAATGCACCACTGTCGTCATCATTTCTCTCCGCGATATCATCATATGCTGGTTTTAGCCTGATAACCTAAAAAAACTCAAGTCTACCGTCATCTCTAGCTTAGAATGTAGCGAAATCATCGCGTCGCGTCTGCTAGCAGGCTCGACGCGATGATTTCGTCCCATCGCGTTTTTCAAGTAAAAAGTATAAACAAGTCGTTCGTTCGGCGACGTCGCGTCGCGACGGGAAACGCCAACCGCGACCATTGTTTGCGCATGCATCCACTCGGGACCCATCGCATTTGAACAGTTTGCTGGTACGCGACGTTCGCGTCGCGCCGAAGTATAAACACTCCTTACGGGAATGTACGAGCTAGGTGCGAGATGACCCGGATAATGATCGAGCGCACCTTCTTCCATACACCTTTTAGACCCTAGCAGCTGTTGCGCCGACTGCGCCTGAGCTAATGCCAATGTAGCCGATATTACGGCATTTCCGCTCTCAAAACGAGTACGTTACATGATTCCATGCAAAAAGGCCGAAAATCCCGTCATTAGGCCCGTTACCAAAGAAAAGTTAGGAAGGGGATCCAGGGTAGCTCGAGAAATCTGTCACTGGGTGAGGAATGCGGAGCAGATGTCTAGCATTGCAATAGGTGTTCGTTTATTGACGATCTTGTGAAAAAATCAGGTGAAAGTTGCATCTGAGCTTCCGAAGCCTCATCTATCCGGAATCGATAAGCAGATATTTTTTGTAAAAATTGCGGTCTACACATAGCGGATGCATTTCAGAATAATCAATTTTGTTCAAATATTCAACTCACTTGTGGAATAGTTATTAATCATGGTCACGCAATTCGTATATCGATGATATTACAAAGTTCGTATCTCCATACACAAAGCACAATCTATAAAATCTATCGGTAGAGGTCTGGAAGTTGCCATGCGTGCGCCGTGGCTGTATTGTATTTCAATGTGGATGCTTTGAATATTTCAATGTGAGGGTATGAAAGGAGCTTGCAGACGTTTGCCGCGGCGACATTCGCCCATGGTTAAGCATAGGCCAGCAACGTCGCGGCGGCATCGCCGCAACAAGGATCCGGCGACGAGGGCTTGCTTCCTACTTTGCCACTGCTGCGAAAGTCTGCAAGCCTCTTAATTCGTCCACCTCTCTGATGTCTGAATTCATTCCACCAGTGAGATTTACACAACGGTTCCCAACTGCAGCAGAAATTAAAGAAAACATTGTACAATCACAAGTCGTACTGAAGAGCTTCCACCCAAGGTGAAACCTGAAAGTGGCGGCCGTGTTCAGCCGTCACGCTCCAGTCAATATGCGCATGCGCCGCTGAGTTCGCGGTTCTAAAGATGGAATTTATAGACGATATTTCACGTCATTAAACACAACACCCGCTCAAGTATTTGCGTTTGAGATTCTGCCGTGTTTCAGGGTCTTCGACAGACCTAGAACTCATATCCAATTGTGAAAGCGCGAAACACAAGAGAAATTAACGAGATTGGGGTGCTGTTCTTTGTGCGTCTGATCGTGCTTCTTTTTGCATTAGCGGGTCTTACAGGAGGAAGATAAGCGCAGTTGTACGTGTATGAGGAGGCACGGAGGAAGTTAACTTGAATAGGAAATGAATGGATACTGCAAGGCGAGAAAGGTCTGGGAGGGGGTTTCAATGAGTTTAGTGGGGAATGTCTTCAATGTGGTGACGAATTCAAGGGAACTCACGAGTATGGGACTCCAAGCAACAGTTTCTTTGGGTTGACGCACGCCAAAACTTGTATTCAGGAGGGACATGCTAAGGAATGTCCACAGCGAGCTACGAGTTGCCAACTGGCAGACAGCTGATACACTGAGATGATAATGACGATTTCAATTCTTCTGCAAACCAGGTTGTTAGGTGATAGACTTTATTGGCCTGACGTTTCCAACAGATCATCGTCTTCAGAGGCTTGAAAGTGGCTCGTGGTGATACTGAGATGATACACTGATACACTACGTTGTAGCGAGGGGTGGAGAGGGAGTTCTCAGAGCTGAGAAGGTCGAGGGAATCCGCCCAAGGGGGGGGGGGGGAAATCAGGGAGGGATTCCTTGATCTTGAGAAGGTAGAAGGGAACCCGCATTGTAGTGAGAGTTCGCGGGGATTCTCCATACCTGGGAAGGTCAAAGGGAACCTCCACTACAGAGAGATATTGAGGGAGAGTCCTCGGTCTTGAGAAGGTAGAAGGGGACTCGCCTCGGGGAGAGGGGGGAGGGACATCAGGGAGGGAGTCCTTGATCTTGAGAAGATAGAATAGAATCTGCATTGCATTGAGAGTTCGTAGGGGAGTCTTCAGACCTGGGAAGGTTGACGGGAACCCCACTGCAGAGTGATATTGAGAGGGAGTCCTCGGACTTGAGAAGAGAATCCGCATTGCAGTGACAGTTCGCGGAGAGTCATCAGACCTTGGAAGGTCGAAGGGAATCCGCATTGCAGGGAGACTTCGATAGGGAGACCTCGAACTTGAGAAGGTAGAAGGGGAGCCGCCTTGGGGGGGGGGGGGGACATCGAGGAGGATGAGGGGATGAAATTGCACATAACGAATACGCATGAGCTCATGTTTGCACCAAATGCTCTTCATACGAACCCCAAGTGGCTGCCCCATCCACACTTTCCAGCGTCCCGTAGGGGCGCTAGTAAGTCGATAAGTATCTACAGGGTGCGGCTTAAATACTGTGTCAATCTTTGTCGCAAACTCCATCCCCATTGCGAAAAAGCTCTTTACCCTAAATTTCATACTTGAATTTGTTATCCCTTCCTCTGTAATGTCTCCACGTTTCGTAACCTCATATCACCGTTCCAGGTTATAACACGTCCGAATTTGAAAAGAACCAAGATCGCGCTATGAAGCATCACCGTACAATCTTGTTTCTTGATCGCCTATTTTTTGCAGCAATGTAACTGCAACATCCATCTTGCAGTACGATACTCAGCTGTTGAAGAGCTGTTCCCATACACATGCCATACGGATGTAGCAGTTCTACATTTCGAGAAAATCCACGAGAAACGAACCCATTGCAGAACTGCGAGGTGGAAGTGTTAGGTGCACACAGAGCCGTGACCTTTGCAGGGGACGATGAATTCACCTGCTAGTGAGGCAGTCCAGATGGAACACTACAAGCACTAGGAGTAGGATGTTCACAACGAGGCGCATCGGTACGAGAGAAGGCAGAATTTAGTTATGTTACCTTGGGGGGCCGCAAACGTTAGGCACCTTAGGACGATGATCTTTCTTTCAATGTGGAACAGAGCTTCATCAGCGAAAATCACATAGTGTAAGGGAAGTTCTCCAAGACATTAGATGGAGTAGGAGAGGCCTCTCATGCAGATCACATCTGACCTTTATCATCACTGAAGCTGATGTTTCTGAAAGTGACCACATGCCTCAGGTCGACGTTGAATTAAAGTTGAAAAAACAGCTCTTTGCTGGGAATAAGGGTATTTCATAAAGTAGATTTAGCTGCTAGTCCACGTACAGAAAATGGGTCCGCTAGGACAGCAGTGCTTCAAGAAACGAGGCGCAGAAGACAAAGTGACCGTTGGTGCTCACACTCCACGAACTCATACCGGCAGAGGAATCGTGTGCAAACTTCCTTGACATCGATGGTATGGATGTGTCAACTGGTAATCGTAGAGGTGTGGACATGCGCTGACTAGCACACTGCTGTCACGAATCCGGGATCGCTCATTGGAAGAAGGGAGGAGAAAACCTCTGAAATTTGTTTTCGGGCCACAATGGTTGGACATGTCCTAAGTCTAACCTCCGTCGCGAAAGCAGGAGGAAACCACGTTTGACGTTTCCCAATCTGTTTGATTTGTAAGATTTTAAGTAAATAATACTGAAGAGCATCTAGAGTTTGAGCTTCTGTGAAAAAAATTATTAACAATTTTTTCGACACAGTATTTATGCCGCACCCTGTATTGTTCGGTGTTAAGTATAAGTTGTTAGACTGTCTTAAATTATGAAACAATCATGATAAATAGTACTGAAGTATCGCTTTTATCGAAGTTGTAGAAGAGGAGAAATAAGCACAATATGAGACAACATGTGTGAAAGAGGCATTCGGGGAAGTTCATCAATAGGTCGCAGACATTTTCTCTAGAATTCCGCAATTGTAGTTTCACAAGAATTACGCAATTGTAGTTCGTTGCGTTGTATTAGAAAGTCACTACGCCAACTCATCCATCGATACTAGCGCTGAAATTTCCCTGTCTTCCAACTATCAATATCCTGATTTTTAATTTATTTTTAATTGCTTTTTCTTGTTTCAAAGGTTATGTCCGAACTCATTGGGATAACAATTTACAAAGCATGATCCTGAAGAGAAGAAGCATAAACACACAGGAACGATGTTGGAACATGGGCTCAGATGATATTTCATGCTCATAGTGATTCTTAGATTTCTTCCACCTTTGTGCTGTAGTGCGCCACACTCGTAAATCTGGTTCACGTCACATCATAATACATTGGGAACATCATCTACTCCCACTCTATGATTATTACCAGCATTTCCGTTCTATTTACTTGAAACTGTGTCAGTTCTCGGAATGTCCATAATTATCCTGTCAGCTAGCTCTAGGCTGAAACCGCTGCAGTACAAGTTTCCTATCTAGGTCTACATGGTGGTGACAGACCTCCCTAAGCTTCAAGACGAGAACGAACAAGCTAAATGGGTCCTGCTGTGGTTTATGAAAATTATTCAGAGCATAGTTGAATTCATTGCCATAACTACTTATGTTTATCTGGCTCAATCGCTATGGAGAAAAAGGGTACGTCACTCAAACATCCCTTCTAAACAAAAGGGTAAAGTTTGAAGTCATTTATTCTTCATTGAACCTATTCATTTATTGACATGTATTATTTCCTTATTTCTTGTTTATTTCTTGAGATTTCTCGGCACATCAATGTGCATCTGAACTCTTCAAAAAGAAGTGTTGTACCATCATCATAGAGGTTTACATTCTTATCAAGTCTTCAGGTGTACAACACAAATTTATCGGTTCTACTGATATTTCTCCCAATACCATCTATAGTTGGTATCCTAATGTATAGTGCTCGAGATCTAATGATGTTCACGAATTGGTCGCCGGAAGGCGTAGTGCGGATCATAGACTATGTCCAAAATGCAGGTAACTTGAAATCTATATGGATTGGTTCTGAAGTGATGTGTGAGGCTGTTGCATATTTGTTTAACAGTTACATCCACTATCATTTGGGTGAAATCGGATGGCACTACAACGAATACTATGGAACAAGGAGTTCATAACCACGGAACAAGTAGAAAGGGGTCAGAAGACACTATAGTTGGTAGTATATCATATAGGGGTATTAAAAGTTTCCGGCCTCGACCCGTTCCATCCTTATTTTTCCAAAACTTTAAGTGCGGTCGTAAAGTCTGAAGTATTCAAAGCCAACATGCCAAGTTTCATATTCCCAAGCTGACTCGTTCAAAAATCATACCGCTTTTTTCTTGCCTAACCATGATGGGTTTCACATGCTTCTCGACAGCGCCACCATTCAAACATCAAGAGTTGCGGTTGCTGCCACACCAGAACGCAGACTCGAATCATTGGATCACACATCTTATAGTCCGGGTCTGGCATCCAGCAACTCTTATTTGCCTGGGAATGTGGAACAGCATCTTCGAGCTTGTGCATAAATTGGCGACTCGGACGTCCCCGCGCTAAATGCACGACACTTCAGAAAAAAATCATTACGACGCGTCGAAATGACACGCTTTACCACGGTTGCGCTAGCATTTTTGCATTGCGCTAGCTTCTCTGGGTCGCAGCACAATATCTTTTTTGCTCCATTTTATCTCGGACTATTTCCCCTGCTGGAACGCACTACATCACTTTCAGGATTAGCATAGTTTAACAGTGCCTGTCTTGGTCCTTTAGGACATTTGTTTGAAAAGAAAAGTGAAACAAACCCTATTATCTTCACGCTCATCTTTGCAATTATTTGTTTGCAGTTGCAGAAAAGGTCAAACCGATAGTTTTTATGCTTGGTTGGTTTTCCCCCTCTACATAACGAGCTACAGAGCAGAAAGTGAAGTGAAATCATCTACATCGTTATGGTTTCAGAATACAACAGTTGACATTTCGAACTCCGTTGAGGTGTGGTTACACTATAACGGACTGAAGAACGACAACTTTCCTATCAGTGGACATATAAACAGTCATAAAAGAGATAGCGACTACTGAATGTTTGAGTATCTACAGGAAGAGCCCAATTTTCAAATTCCCATCGTCGCCGAAAAATCTCCGCGTGGATAGACTTTAAAGGACAGATAATTTCCAACAAAATATCTTTTTACGATTTCAAGATGTTTCAGCCAACTTCAGGCTATCACTAAAGCACCAGCACAATACAAATATTGGGTTGTCGGAAAAGTTTTATGCTACTTTCTTTTCTGTCCTGCGAAATTTTTCGAGATTGCTCCAGAAGTTTCTTTTCAAAACATATAAGGGCTGGTTAGTAGTCTATTTATACCAATATTTTCTTCGCATCCCGCCACGATCATGGGCGACAAACTCGTCATTGAATTCAATCATGTTCGGCTGCCCACCCCACTTGGCGACTTCAGGAAACATAGCAGCGAAAGCGAAGCGGCAGAGAATATGTGTTGTAGGATAGACTGCTCCACTGTCTCTAACTATGCTACAAAGATTTGGTTCCCCAAGCTTGAATGCTGCGGTTTTGGCTTGAGATAAACCAGGATCTCGTCAACCGGTGTGAGTGATTGGAGAGCGTCTCCTGAAGCTGACTGAAAAGAGTCCCCGGACTGCTAACCACATGCTGGCAGAGGAACTTTAGGGCTATCATATATGATAGCTGTTCATCTGCACCTCGTTGAAGAGGGAAGAATATAGGACTAATGGATTGATCATGATCTGATCTGCCACTACCTTCAAGTGCAGGGAGGTGTGTGTCTAAGCTTTTTGGCTTTACCACAGATTTCGCTTCACTCAACAGCTTGAATACCGAAGGCGAGAAGTACGTTCGTTAAGTAAATTGCGCGAAGAAGTATGGGTAGCTGGGCCGCTGCTAACCCTGGATTTCACTGCCAAAACGAGAACTACTTCTTCAGGAGGTGATGTTGGTGTTTGGTGGAATTACAACGGAACCACTCATTTGCAGCAGCAGCCAACAAAGCGCTTTGTTACTTTGGAGTTCCTATTAATAATGGTAGCACATATAGATTGCGTAATTATTAGTTGTACTAAAGAAGAAAAATAAATTTGACAATGAAGCTCAAAATGGGCGGGAAACTTTTCCGACAACCTAATATAGGCGGCCCGGATTCAATACGAACGCAATCGAATCATCAGATTTGATTTGGTTTTCTTATGATTATGATCTAGAGAAATGAATTTTGCTTTTTCTTAGAACAGTTCGATACACATCAGTGACGGATGCAGGACGCAGGTGTGTGGGGGGAAGGGGGCTGGGCGTGGCGGGGATTTCGCCGTCTTTGTGGGCCCTAATGGCTAGAATTATGAATTATGGCAAGAAAGTTAATAAAAGTTTAACTTCGAGTTTAACTGATTGAGACTAACTAACGAATTTGGGAATAGTGAGAAACACAAGGAATCAAAAACACGCTAATACAAAATTTCTATCTATTTTGTAGTTTCAAAAATTTCTGCGACCAATACTAAGAGGGGAGAGGGGGGGGGGGAACGCGCGCACTCCACCCCCTGCGTCCGCCATTAGTACATATCAATTGTATGCGACGCGTCGCTGGCGATGTTGCACTTCAACCCATCGATACGTACAAAACCTGCACTGCGGATGCAGCGACAGACATCGCTATACTCGTTAAGGAGAACAGCGGTTACGACCGCCACGTCAGCGATAGCGTATTTTGGGCAGGATTTGGGGTCATTGCTTCCTTCACGTTCTTGTTGCTTCTTGTCCTTCTTTTCTCTTTATTCACTATAGCAATAGTGAATGTGTGCAGAAGAATGGATGCGAAATTGTTGAGAGGTGAAACTAAGTAATACTAGGTGGTCAAAAGTATGCTATACCAGAACTAACTAGAAGAAGAAATCAGTATCGTTTCTCGAGCGCATATTTTTATCCTCATTCTTATCGTTTTCTCACTGTTAATTTGTGATGGATTTAGGAATGTTTGGAGGTGCTTTGAATTTGCCCAACTTCATTGTTGATCGCTTGTGCGCAACGCTTTTACCAGTAAGATACGAAGCCAAAGGGAATCGGTTCCCGCTCATTGCCATAACAATGATATTCACACAGGTATTTTAACATTTTCGTTTTCTTCCCTACATATAACCTGTTCAACTCTTTTCTTTAGATGATTCTCACTGCAGTCGGCGTTGTTGCCTATGTAAATGGAAAAATCTCGGATTTACAACAAACCATCATATTCACTTCCTTTTGCGTTTTCTCTGCTGTGGTATGTTCATTCATCAATCCCATATTCCGAAGATGTTATAGGAAAAGTCGGAAAAGTAGCTCCGACGTTGTAATTTTGACGCTATTCAACTTTCATAGTTCAGAAAAGCTTCAAAATAATCTGCTCGAATTTTGTGTATGTGATCCTTTGATAACATTGTTTCACACCAAGAGCCCTTTTTTGCACGATCCGGCAAACATAGTACCTTTCGTTATTTGTTTGGAGCTCTGCACAAGAGGACTGTTTCATTTATGATCAAATTTTGCGATCTACAACGCGCTATCCGTAATTATGATTCAAATACTAACCGTTTTACATAAGTATAAGTTCTTCTGAGTGCGGGAGTTTGAACATGTATTAAAAGCGATTCTCGTTGAGGTTTTTTGTTCCGAGGAAGTACCAAAGGTAAAAAAAGTTACTACTGCGTCACTAATGTAACGCTGGAAGAAAGACAATTTTCACACCTATTTGAACGCATGAAAAGCACAACCCTTATTTCTGGTATTGCTCGCATGTTTCGCTCAATTTCATTCTTGAATGGGAATTCTGCATTCTTGAAAGCCGCAAAACACGACAAACACGGGGTTTTTTGCCGATGTTGTATAAGGGCATTAATGCTGTTTTTGTCTTTGTTCATAACATTTAATGATCGAAAAATCTTCTGCATTCAGGTGTTTTCAATACTGCCTATCATGACGAGAAAAATTCACGATTATCACAAAAAGAAGCATTCATCTGTGTCGGTAAGTTATTATGCAATTACCACAAATGAGTAGAAAGCTTCCTTTTGGCTAATTTTGGATTGAAAATAATTGCGAAAACATCTACAACAAAAACGTTGGATGTGCAAAAGGAAGAAGCTATGTTTCCCACTTTCGAAATGAGTAATCCTTGACCTTCACAACCTTAATCTGTTGAAAGATAAAATCATGAGCAAGGTAACGACCGAAAACTATTGTAACTAACATGGGATTTGTGATAGATGAGAACCGCAGCTGACCACCAGAACCTTATCGTAAAGGAATTTTCTATCCAATATTTTCATTTCTTTTCTTAAGCTACGGTATCAATCTATGGAGAATCTCCGTGTAGCTCGGTTGTTGAACATCCTTATGGTTCTGTTCGCAACCTTCTACATATCTGAAACCGCCCTATATTATATTTACTACTATTTTGTAAAGGACTATTTATTGAACAAGATATTTATGTGTACATATATAATGTCGATAGCAGCAGAGGTAGGCGCGATATTGTGTCATGTAGGTAGACCAATACAATTCTCTTCAGATTTTTGTATCTATAATGGTTATGACGTGCTCACATCCAAAACTTCGCTCTGCTCTCCCGCAAACGCAAAAGAAAACCAGAGTATCGACCACCTGTAGTCGCAACATAGTATCAACGGACGGTCGGGTGTTGTCATTCTCAGCGGATGAGGAGCAGAAAATTTATTTTGACAGTTACTTGACAATGTGGCAGAAGTGATTTAAACATTCATATGAGTTATTGGAATTAGTTCATGTATGAATCATTGGGATACATGTACCTGTTTTTTCTTGTCTCGAAAGCAACAGTCATGATTGTTGCACTTATAAAATCTGAGTTTATTCCTGAATGTGAAAAAAAAAACAGTGATAGCTGGTCAGTACGTATGAATTCTTTTGTGCATCTCTAACCTATGCAGGAGAGAGAGGGCTGTGCATCTATAATCAAATTCCTCATTTTTGGGGCTACTGCAAGTGAAATTTTCGTGATACTTTTTTCTGCTACTGTCTCTCTGACCGGGCAGCAAAAATTCTTTTGAAAAGCGTTAACACACAAGGCAACGCGTGCTGTAGGGCGCAAGATCAATTATCTTGCTATTGCTGTCGTTAAGTGGCACTATCACAGACCTCTCACGTGAGTGCTGACCGGTATGGCTCGGCATGCATTCTGATTATGGACAGGGTCTGGTCGTTCCTCCAGGACTGGGTTTGGCTGGCAAGTCAGAAATGTCACAAACCTGTCGTTGAAAGTGTCTGTGCAGCGCACTTGGACAATGCATTGGAATTTGAGTTCAAACATTAGGTTTTTGTCCACGAATGATTTTGCGTGGAGCTGACTTCAATATAAGGCTTCAATATGAGATTCTAATGAGTATGGGTAACTATTATAATTTCAATTAGGTCCCTCTTTCTTAGTCTATGCTGGGATATAACAGGTTACTTGATTGTCAGAAAGCCTGTGTTCACATTTTGTTGACAGCTCCTGTGAGTTATGATGCTATATGGTGTATTTAAAGAACCAGTCCTGCAACCGCTATTTTAGCTTCAATAAGGGCGAGTTCACTACTGTTCTCAGTTATGGGGTTTGCTGACTTGGTCTTTCTTAACATTTGCATGATAATATGAGATCTACAGAATGACGAAATTGCTTCCCGGAGTGAGTATTGTTCTCTATTGCAAAAGTGGGGATAGATAATCGCCTATCGAAATCCACTATGTCTCTCCTGAGATTCCATGACGTTTTGTAGATTACTTCAGCTAAGCTCAGTTAATGCCATCTAAGAATTTGGACACTTTTTTGAAACTCTGGAGAAGGCCCGGCGCGAATATGTCTTGATAATGTGTGCGTTGGTCCAACATCTCCTTTCCCACCTTTCCTTAATTTAGGGTCCCTAGCGGTGGAGGACATTTTGGGACCAGAAAATTTTTTATATCTACGATTGAACTGGCATTATATGATAGTCACCAATTTTTTTTCAATTTTTCTTCTCCATGTTTTAAAGATCAATTATGCTTGTCGAAAGACTTTTAACGTATTCTGTTAGTCTCTGAGCAGTGCATTTGAACAGAGCAGTGAA
>KN728402.1:0-20300 GCA_000816745.1 Ancylostoma duodenale
AACGACCACAACTAGGGTTTTCGGACACGCTGATTCGATTGATATTCGTGGTTTTTTCCAAAAACTTACGTGGAACTATGTACCTGTTATTTCTGGGGTGCGTCTATACTTATGAAACGCACTGTATAGTATAGTATCTATAGCGGATACACAATATGTATTGTTCATTCGCAATGGAATTGAGTGGAAACAGAACGGATCCAAGAACAGCATCGCCGACTTCATTTGATGAGATCAGGGAAGTCCAGTTGTCAAGTAGTCAAAAAAGTTTATTTTCGGGTTCATTCGCTTATTCCATTAATCGAGAGTTTCTGAAAAATTTTCAAGTATGGAACTCAACCAAACGGTTGTGTCTACATTAGAACACATCTGATCTTTAAAATCTTAGAAAGAAATAGGAATGTTGATGCTTACGGCAGCGTTACTTCCGTGGAATTATGGGGGCCATCTCCATGAAAAATCCAGAATATCGGACAGGGGAACTATCGCAGGTGCGGTCATTAAAACTATTATCATATTTCGATCCTTGACGAGCAGAATTTTATGACTTTGCAGCATGAAAATAATAAACATGACAAACAGAATGAATAAGAAAATTTTTGAACATCCTCCCTGCAATATATGTACATATGTTCCTCAAAAAATAGTCGAATAGCCAAATATCTGCGAGAATTAACTAACAAATCTTTTTCTAATTGGACTTTCCTTTGTTATCGGGAGAACATGGAAATGAAAACGAATGATTAATGCATTAGCAAACTGCACAGCTGTGAATAGGTATGAGTGCTTCAGCAATATTAAGAAAGATCAGAAATATTAAGAAAGATCAGAGCAAGACAATGAAGAAGCGAAGGGAATTTGATAAACGAAGAAAAGAGCTCGTACGGGGGTAATGTGAGGAGTGTAGCAGGCTCATCTTTCGAGACGCTACTTCTTCATTGACAAGCACAGTTCTAAGCGTCTTCTTAGGGTTGTGGCGTCATAAGTCGAAAGGTGTCAACATCGCACAACCCCCTCTTGATAGGAAGTGACGAGGAAAACAAGGACTACAAAAAAGCATGCCCATACAGATAGAGGGGATACATTGAAAACGTAGGCTCAGCAGCACAGATAAGGATATGACTTCAAATGTACAAGTCCATGAGCAGGCATAGGCAAAGCCTCGGCTTTAAGAGGAGAGCGGAGCTCCTTTGACAATAGTTAGTGGCTGGTTTTTATAAGAAGTCAAGGCAAGAGGCTGAATTACAAAGAATGAAAATACCCCTGAGACTTTTCTTCAGAAACCCGATGCCCTTTTCGGATATACTCCGAGGATTGGCGCCTAAACGTCATTTACAGAGCCTAGTGGCCAAACTTAATTAGTAAGCGCTAGAAGTGAAAATGATACTAGTGATGGATGTAGTGAAAGCAATGGAAAAGCCCTAGTGGAAAAACTACTCAAGACTGAAGTTGTGGTAATGGTGCATATTTATTACTGCAATGAAATGGAAAGAGGAATGTTAGCACCGCTAACAATGGCGCAAGCAGGTAGGACAATAATAGTGGGCAAAGACGCGACCAAAGGCACTGTAAACTGGGAGTGGGGATATGGCAAACATTGAAGTCTTATTTTCTTACCGGCAAGTGACAGAATAGTTTCAAGAACATAGGTGTATTGATCGCTAAGCAATGACTCCATATTCGGTACCGATCTTGTTCGTTATGAAGGATTTTTGTGGATGGTTTTCTCCTGAATTTCTAAGAGTACAGCACTCCCTCGGAATCTCTTTGTTTGAGGTTTTGCCGGTTCTAGAGGTTTGGAGATCTAAATCCCACATTCAAAAGTGAAAAAAAAACCAAAGAGCACGAGATTGGGACACTGTTTCTTGTGATTCTGCACACGACCTGGCCTGAGTGAGCTGGAGCACCACCCAGCGCTAGCCCGTGCAAGAAAGCTGTGTTTGCGATTGCTATTTGAATAATTTCGCTGGTAAGTCATCTTTGCAGGTATGTCATCACCCTTTGTGTTCGTTGTTATTTGTAATGCGCTGACAGTGATTATCACCATCGCCACCTTCAAAGGCGTGTCTCACCTCGTTCTTCTTGTTGAAGGTATTAACACATCTCTGACATTCTCGCCATACTGGTTGGAACAATGTACATTGAAAGTCACAAAAGTTGCTAAAACACCGTTTTTTTAGAAAGTCCGAAATGTAAGTTTCGCAAGCCACTTAGGCCGAGCGGTCCATATGCACTGGCTACCCACCAGGGCTACCTCGTTGACTAAGTGGGTGCGACAATTCACAACGACATCCATACTGCAAGATGCAGTTTCTTATGCTGATCTCAAATCTATAGTGGCGGCCACATATGTATATAGCACATCCACGATTTGGGACCCCAGGATTTTCTGCATATCTCAGCGCGAGGATGAGCAATCAAAACTAAGTTTGAATATGTGTTGAGACTCTATGGGGGCTTCCTTCCAGTTACCCACCACGAGCAGAGATTCATTCGGAACTGGGTCTAAAAATAAAGGAAAATAAAATCTTCAATGTTTTCTCTATCACACAGGTTGTTATAGGAACGCTTTTATTGGACGACGTTTCGACAAGACGTCGTTTTCGAAGGCCTGGAAGTGGATCAATTTTCTTAAGTCAGCGTTCTTGCCCATTAGACACCTCTTCCGACCTACACACTCAAATCATTCTGGCTAGATAGAGATGAGTACCGACTGGGAAGAGAGAACTCACCCAGCGTTCCACCAATATGCGGGATGTTTGTCCGCACGCTACTGCACTTGAATTTCATTAGCGGACGACTGAATGTTGCTCAGCGGTTGTGCGTGAGCTGATTGGTTACAGTCTTATATCTCACACAATGCTATGAACGGCATCAGTTCACAGGTTATCGATAAATGCTCATTTCTGTTATTCATGCTAGGATTTCGCGCAGAAATCCAGAATGGTTCGAGGGATTTCCTAGTTTCTTGATCGATTTCAATTTCTGGTTCGTGAGCCAGAATTGTTTACGACATGGAGTTATTAAAAAACAAAGGCTTTCAAAGGGCAACTGTTAGAAATGTCTGATTTTGAATCAGAAAGCTTTGATTATTGTTTCTCAAGCAGGATGCGATACAGCTTTGAAGCTTGGAAAACTGCAATGAGGTGGCGAAGAGCGTTTCCAACATCATATTAAAGAACCTTTTTTCCAGCAAAAAGTGGGCTTATCCATTGAAGGAATTGTGATCAAGTAAGGTTTGGCCAGTACCTAAAGTGGATTCCCATGCAAGGTCCTTCGGCATAAGTAAATCCTCACCTCGCAGTTTCATATCACCTCAGACTTCCCAACAAAGTGCTTCTACTAGCCCCTTTTTTCCCTAAACACCTCACTGAGGTCTTGAGTTTTCTCTGGTTTCATGGCTCGAGTACACAACCCGTATTCAAAAGCGACAGGATTTTCGGAATTGGGTGGTTTCACAGAAATAGTTTCAAGCAAAAATTTAAAAGCTAATCAAAAACCGAGGAGGTGATCTTGAAAGGAGGATGTATCTTCTTAATGAGAAAAATGGTGGGAAGCGACACAGTAAATCTACGAGATAGGGCGGTCAAACTCATCGCTTATAAATTCCAACATTTCATGCTTGACCACCTAGTGTAAGTTGAAAGGATTACAAACAGTGTACGGCGTGAACACTGTTTCGAAATAATTTGATGGGTCATGCACTTGCCCTGCGACGCGGGTCGATCTAGTGGATGGACTCCTTAGTTCTGCAAAGTTGGACTCGATTTGTATGGCCGACATATGAGTATGAGCATGCACTCACGCGTATGGGTATGTGCAAATGCTTATTTGTAGGCTGTACCCTGCACATTGGGTCCTACCAAAAGCCTGGATTCGAACAACAGGGAGGCAAATGAGAGGCGATTATGGGCCGCCTCCAACAAATAATTCCCTTGTCCATTCCAAGGGTGGAAAATCACTCCTTTTTGCGACTCGGTCGTCAGACTACGCGACAAGTCGGTCGAGGAACACCACCTCAGGCAATAACTCCGGATGACCCGAGAGCAATTTTAATCCTGCCGGGTCACCCGAGAGACCATATTTGTGGGCGTGGCTTGCTACCGGGTCACCCGAGGGAATTCGCAACCGGAATTCGACCATGTGCTTCGTTACCGGGTGACCCGAGGGACTTTTGCGCGGACCGGGTGACCCGAGGGAAGTTTGTTAGATCACCAATCGAGCCTACAAAACCAGCATCTGGCTAAGCTTTTCCCACGTTTTGTGATCTATGTGTTCATGTTCGTCCTTAGATACTTGTATGAAAAATTTGAGTGAACCGTGAGTGATATAAGAATTTTCCTTCACAAAAACCGTCTTGCTGCGACTGCGCAAGTGTTGTCGGTCACATCAGTTCCAGTCGCCTACTACTTCTGAAGAGAGCATCAAGACAGTTCCTATGATCACAAAAAATGGGCATTTTTCATCAAAAATGGATTTTCTTTGTGGTAACAGGAAAGTACAAACCTGGCTGAAATACGTAGCACTGCGAAGGGGCGCACACTGCAGACGCTCATTGGTAAAGTTGAGATAAAAAGGATCGTGACGACAAAGGCATGATGAGGAATTTATAGAAGCGGCGGTAACAAGTATCGATGCCATTTTTGGAGACCGTAGTGGTTTGAAGAAAGAAACACGCTCTCTAGAGAGCGTTACATTCCAGTTAAAGATGTGCACCGGGTGACCCGAGGGGACTCTACCGGGCGACCCGAGAGCATCCACCGGGTGACCCGAGGGAATTACCGGCTGATCCGAGGGGAACTACCGGGTGACCCGAGGGAATTACCGGCTGACCCGAGAGGAATTACCGGGTGACCCGAGGATAGCGCGGGGGGTGACCCTGTAAACTCCTCTCGGGTCACCCGGAGTTATTGCCTGAGACGTCGCATTAGAAAAAAATCATGGATTGTGCTATTAAAGGAATTGTGGAAAAATTTGATGGTAACTCACGTCGCAAAAACCAAAACTCTAATTACTCCTGACAACGGAACGAGGCCAACCCCGGAGTTCGAAGCGAGACATCCATGCTTGTAAGCATTGACTACTCACACCCCCACCTACACAATACCATATTGACAATCTCTCCCATTGATATCAAAGAACTTTGCACATTATTGCTCCGTAGGGATGAATTCGTGGAGCTGTAGAAACAGCAGTCACTCCCTGTCCTGCGCCTGGTTTCTTAGAGCGCTGCTAACCTCGGAAAAATTGTCCAACCAGCTATCCAAGTCATCTTCATTAAGTGGCATTCTTTCGGCGCAAGGTATGGGCTGTACGTTGGGTAATTCAACACTTTCCGTCTAAAGCCAGGTAGCTTCAGGCGAGTCCCTCTTTCAGTGTGTGGACGAGCATCGTCGTGTAGAAATAGGATCTTGCCGTGATTCGGACTCTTCTCTGCGATCTTTGCATCCAATCACTTCTGCTGCTGATAGGACAGACCTTCCGTGACGGCAGTGTCGCGTGGCAAGAACGCATAGTGGATGATGCCTTTGCTGTCACACCAAGCAGTGACCACAACCTTCAGAGGGTGATCGCTCGTGTTCGGCTGCGGCTCAGACTGCTCATCCTTGTCAAATCAGGGTCGATAGTGCTTGGTGTGGCGTACACACACTACTCCTCATCTCCTGTAGAGGTGGACTTCAGCTAGTTTTCAATGCTCGTGTAAGACGGCAGTTCAGTAGCCACTTCTGCACATCGGTGGAGATCATACTCGGTCAGATCATGATCGCTCACAGTGATATTTTTTACCTTGCCCAACTGACGCAGGTGATCGGCGATGGTGGTAAAGTGAACATTCGAGAATTGCGTCCTTTCATGCGTAGTTTGTCATGGATCTCAATCCATCAGCTGTCGCAATCGATTATTGCCAATTTCGAATGCGCGTCCCGATCGTGCGGAAATATTGAGGTTTAAGTCACCAAAGTGAAGGTGTTCGGACCAATCTTGGGCAACACGTTCGGCCACTCTATCGTCCCCAAATTCAGCTTTAATGCGACAACTGGATGCGGGTGCTGATTCACCAAACTTGAAGTCGTATACTATAAAGCCGCAAATGTTCTGAAGATTATGCAGGAATTTACAGGTAATGATAACAATAAACTCGCACATACCTGACCTCTTTACATGTACAGAAGACAGGTTGCTGCAAGGCAGCGTTGAGAAAAAAAAACATACTTTAGAGCGGCATAATTGCAGCGACGGCGATTTGGAAGTCACGCGATTTGCATCACAAAAGCTGACGTGGTCATTCCACGCGCCTTCATTTTCAAAGCAACCCGTGGACGTGCGGCCGATTTTTACAAAATCTCAATGATGTGACGACCAAATCGCTGGTTAGTCGTGGCCTTGGCATGCTTCATTTTGTCAGTCTTCAGCGATTTTCCTCATTTCTCATGCAATCGCGTCGCTACGTCTAGACGTTAGAGTGATTCCTTATTCATTCTCCATAACCAGATTCGCATCTCTTCGAATTTTGGGCGTTTTGCCAAGATTTCAGAAAATAACGAAATAATTATGCTCAGTAGGTCAAACAGGGAATTAGAACCAGTTTGAAACGTTAAAGTAGTCTTTCGAAACCAATTACATAGAGGCCACAATTCCGATGTACAGAGGTTTTCATCACAGCTTACTACCATTAGGTAAAAGAAACAAGCGTGAATGAGGCTTAAATATCAAAATTTCACTGGGATGAGACCAGTGAGTAAATCAATATCGATCAGAGTAAACTAATCATTAAATGCACTATACCCAAGCACGCGACCCACTCGCCGCGACCGTATCGAAACCCAGTCGCGGCAACCAAATCGCGTCGCTTGAAGTATGCCCAGGGCTTTTCGAAAACCGTAAGAACTTTACTGACAACCTAATATAATTGCGGATTTTTGTCCGATGAAGGAAAAGACTGTGATTCTAAGGGGGAGTGGAGAGAAGTATTTGTTTGAGATAAAATTTGTCGAAAGCTATAACATCCTCCATCTTTTTTTTTTGACTATTTGAATTATTTTCTATTCAGGCGAAATGTTCCCTTTCGCTCCAACCATTTAAACATATTTTTCATATCTTCACAATAATGGAAGTGTTGCTCACCAAGGACATTTGTCATCAATTTCTCGAAAAAAAGTGGTGGTCTGATGGATCCATACGTGATGAATGCAGCAGGTGGGGTAGCACTTTGCGGCTAAGTGATGATAACGTCGCGCTGACTGATTTTGTATTGTGTGATGGAACATCGTCTTAAGGCAGAGCTTCGTTGCCACGTCTTCTTGCGCTTCCTGATATCATTTTTTATTAAAGCACCGTTCATGTTGATTAATTACTGCCGTTAACTTGCTTTTCCAGCTGCTTCGCCATCATTAACCAGCTAAGACATCATGCCTCTGTAATCACACAAACACGAGTTATCTTAGCGGAAGTGATAGCGACTTTGACCGCCAACTCATGACCTTTTGTGTTTGATCTTTTGAGTACCAAAATGTGCTCATTTTCAAACACTAGTTGTGAATGGATGCAGAGAAGGCTTCTATTTCCATTGCTAAAGCGTCCGCAAACTTCCTTTCCAACTCGAAGTGAGACACTTTCAAAGAGAAAAAAAACTGCTATGCCTCCACTGTCACAGTTGTTGAGGCACAGCGAAACTCGGTATGTACAAAATTGCGACCTAACCAACGAGTGAGGCCATTACTAGTCAAAATTCGCTTTTCATACTTACACAGATGCTAGTGATTTCTGGAAATGAATACCGAAAACTGTCAGCAACAAAGAGTAAATGCTTTCCATGACAGGTGTGGCAGTAGTGGCCTGTTAACTACAGGCTGGATGGAAAATTCAAAAAGGCAAACGAATAGCTTTCAGATAGGTGGAAAGGTCTTCACTACGACAGAAGCGTTCATCTTTAACTCTGTGTTACTCCTACAAGCTTAGCTCTGCGACTATGTTAACAATGAACCCGAAATTCTAGGTATCAAAAGCGCAGGTGCGCCGATGAGAGACTTTTCTATGCCTTGTCAACAGCGCAAAAAAAACAATACAACCTGCAAAACGCTTACAAATGCGCCCATTTGCACCGAAATGCATAGGAAAAATGGGAAAGTCACCAATGATTTCAAAACATAGAACCGTAAATCAAAATAGTGTCTGAGAAAGTCCTTCCTGTTTCAGAATTACTAGGATTTTCGGTTCAAAAGGCCAAAGAAGAAAAACGGAAAGCAGCAGGGAAGGAAAAAATACGTATAAAAAATACGTGCCAAGACCACTAAAAGGATCATACCCTCTGAACAATTTGTTGCACATCTAAGCACTCTGTGACACCCATGGTAGGCGTTTCTTCTTGATTTGTTTATATTGAACGAACCGGAGGAAGAAGAGGAGATACTACAATAACTTTAACAGTTCAGAAGAGAATAATAGATTTTGTAGTGATTATTGAAATATTGATCCTACAAGGCAGCTGGATTCACAGCAGGAGACTGTTCTATTTCTCGAATCCATTGTGGCATTAGTTGTGAAGTAAAATAAGGAAATATTCCCCCACAAAAATGTTAAATTCGAAGAACTAAAGCGAGGTTGTTATGAAACTAAATTTGTACTGTCTTTTGCAGGCTATCCAATTACGTTTTTTAGGAGATGGCAATCAAGCTATAGCGGCTGACAATTAAATTGTTAGCGGACTACAATGGTACATAGCCGGACAGGAAATACGTACGAAGAGGTGCTTTTTAGCTTGCAGTTATAGACACTCTCATAACCTGTATTGAGCGCCAGTGAAAAACCTCGATCTCCTTTGCAATGCATGTGGAGCAACAGAACAATATTGAATGATTCGATTCGAAAATGAGTTGGGAAATGGCAAGATGAGCTAGTCTGGATCATGTCTTTTAACACTGAATAAGTTGCGCTTTTCGCCAAATGATATCAATATTTCGTTTGAACGGGAGTTAACATCAATCATGTGAAACGGGAGATTCTTCCCTCATGCGTCCATAAATCTGTCAAATGTGCTGTCACACGCATCATAAATAAGTTTTTCTTAGGCAACGAATGGTTTTAAGACTTCTGTGATTATGGCGATCAATAATCCCGATTAACAGATCGGTCTACTGCCTGCCATGTTGACAGAATGCTGACAGATGTGAGTTCAACGATGTGAAACAAGAGATTTGCACCTCCACGTCTATAAATCTGTCAAATGTCCTGTAACATGAGTTTTTCCCTTAAATGAGTTTTTCCCCTTGCCTACGAATGACAGTTCTGATTCCAGGCCATCTATCACCATGGCGAGCAATCAAAACGTTCCGCTATCAATTTTCGCGGACTGAAAGAAGACTCCTACATTTTCGAGGCATTGGACTCTGGGCGATGGCTAGTTTATTGAGGAAAATTCAGGAAAAGGCACAGTTGTTCAACAGGAGCGCATTGTGTTTTAGAACAGTGAATGCAACATCGATGATGGTCCACTACTTTTGACAGAACCGTGTGATGAAGTGGCTTGGTTGGCGGAGAATTTTAAAAACCCATTAGCGGATAGGCTCTTGTAGAACGGTTCATTGGCTATTTTGGAGCATTTCACGGACATAATATCCAAAGTGAATCAGCACCTCGAGCTGGTCCAAGACCTGTTAACATCCCATAATCGAAATAAGGTGAGACAGTTCCCTCGTAGGGATGTGATATGAGGATAGATTGACATATGTTCTTACTGCTTAGGCACTTTCAACGGACAGGCCGGCAACCTCACCAGCGGGCAGGCCCTGTCCTCGCTGCTTACTATAACCTGGGGGACTTCGATGAATCCCGAGGAGGTAACAACATGCTTTGCATTTTCAAGGCGCTCTGAGGGCACAGAAACAACAATGCCGCTGGAAGTCAAGCTGCAACAAGATTAACCGTGAAACGGCAAGCGTAAACTCAGCATATTTCCTAAAACTGACATACTAGTCACTTCCCAGAACTCCATTGAGTACTTCTGTAGATCATAAGCACGGCAGAAGGAAAAAGTTGGCCAATTGTCTGATCAAGAGAGATCCTTCAAAACACGTTCGCGACAGCGTGCACGACCGGTCGTGCACTCCCCATTTAGTGTCATATCTTTGTGAAACGTCCACAGTTAGCTCTAATTAGTTAATTAATTAGTTAGTTAGTTAGTTAGTTAATTAATTCTTTTGTAGTAGCGTAGTAACAGCGATGGTAGAGTATCATACACGCAGTGGGCAAAGCTGATCTTCTCACAAATTTTTTCATTAGATTTTTCGTACTAGATGAACATAAAGAACAATAAACCTCAAAAAGAATCCTAACAACGACAAGCCAGTAGACAATAGAAATGGAAGGAACCTTCGAGAACCATGAAAGAAAGGATAATTATAACAAAAAAAAATACTTGGTTTTTATATGAGAAGGAAAAATTGCTATCGCGTGGGACCATGTGCCCGACCGGTCGAGCACGGGTCCCACGTACGCAAAAGCGCGTGTGTCTCGAACGTGTTAAAGTGGAGTAGTGCTTCAATAAGATAATGAATCAACATACCATGGAAAAATGTTACCTACACATAAGATGAAGGTAAGATATCATAGAACAATAGATAATGTATTTGGCGTCAATTCTAGTTGGACGAGCGATACAGTACGTGAGAGGGAATCTTCACTCATCGCCTCTGAAGTCCGAGCTTTGCTGCCCCCAGCACTCGGATTGAAACAGCTCCTCACCCTCACAGCACTAGGATAGCAGCAGTTCTTCGCCGTCGCAGCAATATCAGCTTTCTTTGTCTTGTGGTTGAGGCTTGGCAGGTTCCGTTGTGTTCGTCATATCCAGTTATCAGAGAGCGTTAACATTATTTTGAGACTAGCTGCATATTATTCTAAGAAGTTTATGTTCTTCTGTTATTCTTGCTGAGGTTATTAAGTCCAAACAGCTGAGCGTTATAACATGAAACTCTGTATAATGATGTCGCAGGCATTTTCTGGTCAATCCAATTCACTCAGACAGGAAATGTGTACCTTCGTTGCCTAATTGTAAGGAAAAATTGGGGCGGAAGTAAACTTGCTGAAACTGTCAGTTAACGATGAACGTTAACTCACAGCTAAATTCCAGCCAACGAGGAACTTAAGCAGTTATTGATGTTAGCTTTTTTGACCCAAATATTCAGATATATGTATGTATGGTGGCTGAATACAAGGACGAGACCGGGACCATAGTTGCAGGTGAACTCACAGTTTCTCACGGACCCTCAACTGTGAGCTCAGCGTTATGCTGGACTTCCTGCCAGCACGAAACCGAGAGGACACGGAGAGCGAAAGAGTGTGCGTCGCACGAGATGCAGACGGTAACCCGTCGTTTCCCAAAAAAGTCCTCTAGAGGACTTTTTGCTCATGACTCGGCATTGTTAGAGCCAGCCAACTTGACTTGACTCCTTTCAGGTGAAGACGCAATCCCGGGTGTACTCGATGTTTTCACCGTCTCGATCACTATGAGCTTGCGCTGGAGATCATCGATGATCCCGATTTCCTGGTGGGTGGTTTCGACAGCTAAGCTTCACACCACCCCAGATTAAATCCCACATATTTTATAAGCACGAAAATCTACTTTTGAGCTTAACGCGTCAAAGTCAGGTTATGCGGGACGAGATTCACTAGTCGCTTGATTTATAATGGTCGTATAAATACCTGTAACGGAGGAGTCTGTGGTGCAGGGATTGAGGGTTCGAAACCTTGGATGTTTGAAGGTTTTGTAAAGCTTCATCATTCAAACACCACGGTTGTCAGTTAGCTCGTAGCTTATTCGTTGTTGCAAAACCAGAGCTGAGACTTAAGCGCGACCTCCGGTTCATCGTTTCGTTGTGGTTTCAAGAGGTTTACTGGTGATTTCACATTGTACTCCCAGGAGAATGAACTACTGAAAAAAATGCGTAAGGAAAACATTTTCTGATGAACAGAAGAATATTGTTTCAAGTGGTTTTGGCAACAGAATATCATCTCTCTCATATCGATTTTAGCCATGTAACATCATCTAATATGATTCTCAGAAAGTCCGGAAATTTTGTTTGAACAGCACGCTCATGTTTGGTGTGGAGCTCGGAATCTCATGGGTCTCATGGGCTTTTGGTGCGTTTTGACAGCGAACAAAGCACATAAAGCGAACAGAATAATACTGTACAAAAACTACAGGCTGGGAATAATCGATGCAACTGGTCTGATTTTTGCGGCAATAGGGCAATAGAATAAAAGTCCTCGGGACGAGAATGGGTCAGCAGATTTTAAAGCCGCTCTGTAAAATGTATAAAAAATTGTGTCAATTCACTCATGAGCTCCTGTTTCTATGGTTGCTGAAACGCTTATTCCCAAATCATAAGAAATTTAGCCACTCTTAATATTTTTGTTTTTGAAGTCTCCCATTCCTCTTTTTGACCTAGTCCCCACAACTCTCTTGCCCCTCGTCCACCATCCACGTTATATTCGGGCATCCCCTGCTCATATAAAACAGCACCTTGTTTTGACACTGTGAAAGCCAGGATTTTTTTTTTCAGAAAATCTTTTCTGTAACTGGCTGACACGAGATTCATAGTTAACTCTTTTTTGTTTCTCATGCAAACTCCCCAAATTTCGCATGGATTGCTGCGTGCAACCCATTTTTGACTAAATCTCCGCAGTTCCTAAGATGATACCGCGCCGCTCTGCAGTCTCAACGCTGCTACTTCACGAATAACTGCTCCTATCCTCGAACGTAATGAAGAAATGTACCATCAATAAAGATTTTTTTGAGCGGGTTACACATAAGGTAAAGTACACTTGCCTTCAACACATCAAAACCGACGATACTCCAAGAGGGTGCGCCATCACAAAGGGCACCATAAGAATAGGCCAGAGTCCAGCAACTAATAACAGGTAGGAACAATGACAAGAACATACTAGCAGCGAGATTAACACATACGCGACAACGCAGATTTTCCGCTCAGGGCCACTTTGAACCAAAGCGAGTTTCCGCTTGTTTCTCCATCAAAGTTTCACTGAATTTCGTCACTAAACTGCATCTATAGTACACCTACAGTAACCATGCAGTAACACCACAGTAGCATTACAATACTGCTCTACAGTGCAAGAGGAATAGCGTATCCGTGGTCAGCACGTCAAGTAACCGCAGAGTTCAAATTTGCAGTAGATGCTGTGAGAAAATACATCAACAGTATCTACAGTATGCCTACAGTAACCCTACAGTATCGCAGTTACGGTACAAAATGGATACCATCTCCGTGTTCATCGGGTAGAATAACCCCTAGGGCCAGAATTTGGGAAACTTTTAGCTAAGAAAAAGGGTTAAAACGGATACGACCCACTGGTGGGTCGTATTGTCCTCTACGTAACTTCCCGTACGACCCACCGGTGGTTCGTTTTGTCCGTTATGTGTTAAGAGAAAGCTACGGTAAATTACATGTCCCTTATTTTCGGTGGTTTGGAAATTGTGACCAATCGAAGGATAGACGAGCAGCAGGTGTAAAGAAAAGCCATTAGGGCGGCCCAATTACGCAACCCAACTCAAGACTTAGGTCTACGAACGAATTTTGGCATGGCTATGGCCAACACCACCGCGTCACTTCGCCGAGCCGCCCTCGTTAGAGGCGGAACCCATAGAAATTATCGTGCCTTTGGAATCTAGACTATTGTCCCAACAATCTAACCTTTTCCGAGACGTAACTAGTTGAATGTCGAGATCCACGACACCTTTTCCGAGATATAACTAGTTGAATCTCAAGATACAGGATCAGCAGGTTCAGCGTAGGGTCGTTCGATTGAGTTGTGGCGGCAGCGGAGCATTGCTACTAGCTGATTTAGTGGGCAGCCATCCCTTTTTTTTGTTATTGCAGAGACCTTTAAAGTCCCTAGCTTAGCTTTTCAGAATTGCTTAGCCACGCAAATATTCTACTTGTTATTTTAAAACAAATCCAGTTGTTTAGTTGCTTCTATTCTGATTCTCATTAGTGTTCCATTCTGGAATTGCTTCTATGTTCTGGAACATTTGTAGAACTCGTTGATGTTTCTGCGAGACTTTGATTAATTACGCCATTTTTGTCCACATTCGTTTCCTTCCGTCAACCTCGGAAACTCTACAAAACACTGCATAGAATGCCAACAAAACAGCTGGCAGAAAGCAGCAGTATCGACTTTTCTGGATCGGTTCAAGTTGAGCAGGTCGCACAACTCGGCCACCTACCAAAAGCGTTGAGATGGAGGTGCTTCAGGGAACGTTGACTTCGAAAGTTTTGACTATTGACTTCGAATGTTTTGAATTTCAAAATCAACAGTCAAAGCTTTCAACTTTGTTGATTTCGCACGTTTTGACTACTGACTTCGATAGTTTTGACTTTTGAAGTCAACAGTCAAAACTTCCGCAACAGATGATTTCGAATTCGCTTTCGGTCAGGCCCCGGCACGAGGTCTTCCCCGGGCCAAGATCAAAACGAAGCCCCTTTGAAAAACCGAAATTTTACGAAGGCCCCTTTGAACGTGCAAATGAAATGAAAATGTTAACCCACTCTAAAAATAGTAGTTCCGGGGAACAGCTCGTGGTGGGGCACGAGTTCATAGTTCAAACTATAATCTGAGGATCGTAAAGGCACAACATTCTGAAGCAAAAAAAAATTAGAAAGGCATAGATTTGAAGAAAAAACCTTCAATTTGAAAAGGAATAGACTAGGAAGTTGAGCAGATCAAAGGGCAACTTATAGAGCGACTGGCGACGCGCATGCGTCTATATGATGAAGGGTAGGGCCAGTCGCATCGCTGACGCGGCTCAGGGGCACGCGTTTGCGGCCTCGAGACGGCCGTATATTCTTTTCATTAAGGATGTGCATGCCGCGTTGACCGGTCCTCATGGACAATCCTTCGCAAGTTGATGCGTGCGTCTGACGCACGCAGCTGGTGTAAACTACCCAATTATTATTATTATTAGCTGGTGTAAATTAAACGGTGATGGAAGGAAACGTAACGGTCACTGGAACGTGTGAGGATGAACAGGTGATTCTTATTATAAGGGAAAACGCGTTGAAACTAGTCCGCGGCGTTGTTCGATTGGAGCACATATTCTACGGGCTTGGACTCCGTAGGATTTTAAGGATTCCTGCGCAGTGTAAACGCAACGGAATGAATTGAAATCTTCAGTGACAAAAGAACTAAAGGGGTACTACAAGTGAAAGTTTCGGTAGGTTGGGCGGAGATTTGGAAGAAAATTTTGACTTTTCACCATCATAACAATGTGCAGTGCACGCGATTACCCACGAACTGTGCCAAAATCTCAAGGACGAAAATTCCCATGAGTGCTGCCCTGAAAGGCAAGGTCCGGGGAAAATTCCATTTCCCGAATTTATGTTGGATGCTTTGTTAAGAGGATTCACAGTCCACGGCGACGCCTTGGACCAAAACTATAGAAAAATCCCTGAAAAGGTCTCACAACAAACGCTTTCCATCGATCAATTTCAGTGCGGCTTTTGCGGGTTTGAAGCGTCCGTGCTTTCAAAAGACGTTATACGGCGCGCCCTACATGCTGTCTGTTGTGGCGTCGTAGGAAAAAATTCATATTCAGAGGAACGGTGGTCCGTTTGATGGGCTAGGAAGGTTTCACGAAGTGTTCGTTGGGCTGTATCTATCTGAGCGTCCATCGCTGTTCAGTATCCGCGCGCTCAGCTTTTGTAGGTTGGAGCGTGTTTTCATGGATACCGTAATCCTAGAACGTTCTGTCCCGTATCTAGCGTTAGAGCTTATATCGAGGTCTCAAATTTGAGGTACGTGCTACACATATGGTTTGGAGTCCAGACAGCAAAAAGCCTGGCTGGGCAAGATTTTGACCGGACCTTACCTTCAAGTAACAAATCCTCGGTAGTTGCTCAAACTTCGGCGCGTTGACATGCCAACTCCCAGTAGAACCGACAAGCTAACCGCCGATGACCGATTGTACAGGGTGCGCCAAAAGTGTCTGGACAAATCGATCTCACTAAGCTGTAAACAGAAAATAAGAATTAGTTTTTCCAGGTTCCTTTTCGCATATTTTAGAGAGCAATCCAAAGAATTTTGACGCATCCTGTAGTAGCAATTGTGAGGCTGATCCCAGAAATACCGAAAAAATATTGCAGCACATCATCATCCAGATGATAGCCGAAAGCATGGAAGAATTCTTAAAATGAGATCATTATGAATGATATGGTGCCTAGCAGAAAGAGGAACGAAAGAAAGAAGGAAAGTATCAAGAAGAAAGAACAAAGTGCGGTGAAGCAACGCCAACCTACGAGATAGAAAAGCAACTGAAGTCTAACTGGTAATCCCATAGAACACATTTGAAATGACGGCAGAACGCAAACTCCATAAGTTTTTTTTTTTCAACAGACTCTTTTAAGTTCTGAACACGTTCTTGGAAAGAATGTTCTGTTCGAGATAAGCGTAGTGCAAAAGTTTGAACAAAATTGAATCGTTACTTCAGACGTTTCGAAAAATCGTGAAAGTAACCTCGCGAAAGGCCTTTCCAGTGATATGTTGCCTGAGGTGCGGGAACTTCAAGTTCTGATCAGCAAAACGGATGAGATCATTTTTTGATTCAGAAGAGTGATATGTACTTCAATATGAGCAATTCTGGACACGAAGAGCGCATTGTTAAAATCAATAATTGGCAGCTTCCATAGCTAAGCCCGCTCAACCATTTTTGCTAGAGATGTGCTTAAGGCATGGTAGGGCATGGCACATTTCATCACAGTTTACACAGAGTAGATTCCGTGAATAGAATAGATTACGGAAACTTTTATGTCGTCGGCGTACATCTGCATTCCTGCATGTCGGGCAGTTCTGAGTTGATAAGGGAGATTTTGTACATATGTAAATGAGAGTAACGCTGGCATAGATATCATACAGCTAAATTGGAAAGTAAGCTTAGATCACTTTCAATAATGGGTCAACCAAACTCTTGTGCTGTTTCTTCCTAGCAAGTAGCAGACGATAGTTCTTTGCCCTCTGTACCCCTTTGTCTACCTAATATTAACTAGAATTAATAATTGCATGAAGCAACGATGCAGTGGCAGACATATAAAGTGGGCTGGAGGGGGAGCGCAAGATGCTGAAAGAATTAATCTTTGCGGTTTTGGGGGCCGAAACGGTCGAAAATTCGAGAGTGAATTTAGTGAAAAACATTTCAATAGATTTCAATGTTTAAAAATACTATTTCAGAAATCAATGGTAGAATGCGGCACACATATTCATTTTCTTTATTCATTTACAACGTAATCAATGGCATATCCCTATCTGTCGAGGTTTTTAATTCCTTTCTTTCAGAATTCGTGTGACTGAGGGTTGAACTGCCGGACGCATCTACCTTTGAGCCGTTGCTGGTTGTCAAAGTTCTAGTCTTTTAGGTGTCGTGTGAGGCCCGAAACAAATGATAATCGGACGGAGCTAGGTCAGACGAATATGCTGGATGTGGTTGCACTTCCCATACCAGTTCTAGAATTTCGTCGTTCCCCGTCCTCGCGATATGCGGCCTGGCGTTGTTATGCAGGAGGAAAACGGTCGCGTTTCGCACTTTTTGGCAGATTGAGTCGGCGATTTTCTGCAGCTGTTCAGCGTATGCCTCGGCGGTGGCTCTAGTGTCAGAGCTCATGGGACTGGCATTCCCCGAGAGTCCAACCGACAAGAGCACAATCTATTCTTCTCATGTCCGTTTCCTTTTTGCTCTCTTATTATAGCCTGGGCGTGGATAGTAAGGCTGATGTGCGTGGTTACCGTAGAGGATTCGGCTCTCATCTGCAGTTATGATATTCTTTTCTGTGCTGACGGAAGAAGAGTGGGACACGAACGGTAATTCGGGATGTCTTGCCCGAGTCACGCAATTCCTGAGATACTTTCGGGAAAATACTCACCTACTGACATTTTCCACGGATCTCCCTCATTATAGGGATTCCAGTCGATTTGCTGCGAGGCTACGTGGCGCGACCCCGGTTGGCGGATAGGGGATTAAACGCGGAGCAAAAGCAGCCATGCGCTTGCCCTACGACGTGGGTCGACTTAGGGGATGGACTCCTTAGTTCTGCTGTGCTGGATTCGATCTATATAGTCGGCAGTTGAGTGTGAATATACGCTCACACGTATGGGTGCATGGGATTGCTTGATTGCAGGCTGTATCCTGCATATTGGGTCCAGTCAAAAGCCCACATTCTAACGACTGGAAAGTGCATGAGAGGCGATTAGGGGCCGCCTCTAATAAATAAGTCCCTTGTTCATCTCTGGGAGGAATTCTCCCCCCCCCCCTTGACGATTCCGGCGTCAGACTCTGCGACAAGTCGGCCGATGGACACCATGTCGTGTCCAGACAAAATCATCGATTGTGCTATTAAAGAAATGTCGAATAAAGCTAGGGCGTACCCCGGAGGCGACGCGCTTCACCACCATAGTCCGGGTGTTGCGAAAAGTAGGCAAGGACCATTGGCCGTCAAAGGCCATTTGAAGGAGCGGAAGTACCGCACGATCCGCCTAGCGTCAATCAACATCGGGACGTTGACAGGAAGGAGCGGCGAACTTGCCGCAACACTGAAGAAACGAAAAGTCGACATCGCCTGCGTACAAGAAACTAAATGGAAGGGGGCGAAGTCGCGCGATATTGGCGATGGGTACAAGCTCATCTACCACGGCACGACATCTGGCCGCAATGGTGTTGGTATCATCGTCAGTGAACCCTACCGAGACCTCGTCATCAGCGTCCAGCGCGTTTCCGACCGATTGTTGTCCATCGCGATCACAGAAGGAAGCAGCGTGCTGAGGATTGTCTTGGGAACATGGCTAGGAAGAAGAAAAAGACTCACGTACTGACATTTTAGTCCCGCCTTAACAGGTCGGTGCAAAATTTCAAAAATTGAAAGAACACGTACAGTACGACTCATGCGCGCCCCAGCACTCAACTCATTTTTGTTTTCTTCTGTTCCTCGGTTTCGGGAGAGAATTTCTCCCGCATTACGATACCGGTATCATTTTTGGGGCAACCGGTTTCTCGCCTCAGCTTGCGAGAAAAAATAAGGATATTGCGGAACAAAAACTCACGATTTTAATGAAACCCCGCTCACATTCAAGCGGGAGACACCATTTTGTAGCGCGAGACTCCAGAGAATTGTATGGGATGTACATACATTCTCAATGAGACCCTAAGCGTTTGCGTCTGAGCTGCCTCAGCAATGCCACTGGCCCCAACCCACACACGCGCTTCAAACTCACGTATGTAGTATAAATTGCCCTGAACAAGGCCAGATTCGCTGCTCAAGAATTTGGCTAATCAAGGTGTTTCACGCTGCAACGAGTTTCATACACGAAGAAATGGCATGAAGGACTCGATCGGTGTTGATAACGACGATAAGAGCGATCGATGTCGTCGAAGAATGGACGTGCTCATGTCTAGTACGAAATGTTTCTTTGCTAAACCCTGCATTTTCGGAAGACAGGTTTGGCGAAAAAAAAACCTATTCAAATATGCTCCGTATGATACTCAATTCTTCACTTCAAATATGTCCGCTATATCAGCTTAAATCAAGAAAAAATGACTATTTTCTTGGAGTAACTGCTTAAAAAAAAGCATGTCCAAAAACATTAAGATAAAAGATTTGAACCATCACATCAATAAAACGACAGTTGCAGGAAAAATGGTATCATGAGAATCCATAGAATGCCGTCATCGTCATGTGAATGGCTCGTTAAAGAATATGAAATGGATATGAATGCTTAGAAGTGCGTCTTGGCCGTGAGACCATGTCAATCCTGGCCTCTTTGAATTCCCACGAAGGAAAAGTCCCCGTCTCAGTATTTCACTTTCCTTTGATGAAGAAAAAACAAAAGAATAGCTGTTTTGGTACTACTCAGGTAGGCCATAAGCTCCAGTTTTGTTGCATTTTCCAAAGAACAGTGAGTTGCATTTTCCTTGAGGATCATACCACTGAGGTTGTCAGCATAACACAACAAGTGCTAGAGTGCGGTTGTTGCAATCTTGCTGTACCTGTTTCTACACAAGAAAAGGCCCTCAACGCTCACATCGGTTCATTCCTGGTTCTCACTTGCTTGTTTCTCAGATGAGCTAGAGAAACCTGAATGTCTGCGATTCTCTCGGGCGATCACTGGGTGAACACGCATGAAAAGAAAAAGCCTTTACCTCACTGAACAACCCAAAACGTTGAAGAAATTTTCATGCATGATGGCACTTGACGTTCACATTCCGGGATGACGCGGAAAGAGAACGAGATGGAGCGCTGTGTTGA
>KN728403.1:0-14162 GCA_000816745.1 Ancylostoma duodenale
ATTGATTACATGTCCATGAAAGCAGAATGTTCCTCGGATGCCTTACTGCAGATTATTATGCGAAAGTCGTCATTATTATGCGTATCACCTGCTATATATCGCGAGGAAGTTGTGTAGAGTGGGAAAAGTACGCATTTCAGATACTATTTGACCTATAAACGAAATGGATCCTAACGGTTTTTTTTGGGGTTTTTCGTTAATTCGTTACGTTAGGCCAAAAATGGCCGTTACGCGTTAATGCGTTAATTTGTTACGTTAGTAACGCACAGCCCTGATCTACAACCATAAGTGCACAATAAATGCTTACCCATAGCAGTGCAAGACGTGCTGGAAACTGTCTGCGACACTATTCGAGAGGGTGCTTTTTGTCCTAGTAGCAGAGACATAGTCGAAGCAGATGGAACGGAGGTCGACAACGAGTTGTCCAGTGGCATCGCAGAAAGATCGTCCCCTTGTTTGGCAAGTTCTAATAAGGAGCGTTCAGAATGGGATCTAAAAAGCAGATTAAGTGCGAATCCTAGTACAAAACACGAGAATATTAGATCTATGAGGTCATTACAGCTGGGGGTTCCTGAATTCTAGGTTTTTAGAACGAGTCACGAATTAAAAAAAAATGAGTGAACATTCGTGTTCAGAAATCCTTGCACAGTTGTATAAAAACAGATCGTCTACCTTTTCCTGCTATGCGACTTGGGCTTCTGAGTAGGGGTCTGCCGCACGGGTGGTGTATCCAGTAAAGTCTTCACTCTACCCACCCAACTGTCAAAATCTTCCGCTGTTTCACCACGGGCCGTTGAGAAGCTGTAAAGGAAGATGACTGTTACTGATAGAAACGATAGAGCTGACGAGTACGTACCCATCGATGTCCATTAGTTGCAATGCAGGTAGTAGTGGCATAGCAGTGTTTGAAAGACGCTTACACAGAGGACACAGATATTCCCCTACCTAAAGGTATTTGATTTGCGGTAATTTTTCTGGCAAAAAGGAAAAATCGCGAGAGATCACCATGAGATGAACTGGGCAAAAGACCGTTAAAACTTGATTTAACGGTCTTTTGCCCAGGGAGTCGAAGAACAACATTTAACGTCACGCTGATGGGGCGGAAACGAACAATTTTCGAGATGGTGAGATGAAAAGCCCACAAGATGTGCACAAAGAAGCATCTGCTACTTTCCTTTTAGTGTATCAATAAACCACAAACATATAAAAATGACAGAATGCACTGGAAATGATGGCTTTGAGGCAATGCACCTCCTTCCACTGTATAACTAATAAAGTATTTGAGTTCAAACCTCTGGATCCACCATTTTTTGATTGAATACCATCTGCTGACGAGGTCGCTGACGTTCTCTGCTCAACAATGTCTCAGATAGGCTAAAAATATGTACGCTTAATAACATGCAGTAAACAAAAAAAAAGAAGTTCCACTGCGGCAACTATTTTGAAGAGAACGCACTTATGGAAGCATTCATAATGCATTGTGTGCGAGCAAGTGGAGGCATCAATCCCAACCAAAAGATTAGCTGGTGCCAGATCTCGTAGCTTGGCGTCAGTTTCTGGCTCACCTTGCTGTGCAAACAGCAAAGACCTTGAAAAGGTGTTTTTGCAAACGCTCTTAGTAAAGTGTATAGTTAACTCACTTCTGAACATAAGCAGCGCAGACAAATGCTTTTCCATTGGAAGGGCTCAGAGTCTCCTCTTCTTGGCAGAGTATACACGTTACTTTCCGCGGCAACACTGACTCTACCACACTCCTTTGTGGTCCTAAGCAGACCGGAAAACCATGGTCTTGTTGTTTGCTGAAAATATCACACAAACATACAATTGTGATAAGAAAAAAACGATGTCAAAGAATCTGGCATGCGAAATTCTAAACTATGTTTAATACTTAAACTGAGTTAATATAGACTAGTTCAAAAGCATTAACTGAGTATTTATTTGAGTGTAGATAATCATCAAATACAAACTCCTTATTTTATAAGAAAAATGTAACGTACCTCACGAAGTCCTCGTCGTCATCGCCACGAAGTTCGGATGGTACTCCTCCTGCAGCAGTCTGTTCCGTAACGGATGGGTTTTCCGTTTCCATAACTTTTAGGAAAGACTTTTGCATCTTTGACATCTGACGGGGAAAAAAGCGGAGTAATTGAAAAAAAAACTGAAAGAATTTTGAAGAAAAAAAACCTTTAGCATGGCCTGTTCACGCATTTTGGCAGCTCGTGCTGCTCTTTTGGCTTTAGCATCGTCTACTCCCTCTTGGTTTTCCGTGCTCTCTTTCCGCTTCTCTACCGCCTTACCAGTCATGGATAGAAGTTGCACTTCCTTGTACTTCTGCAAAGAAAACACTATTCCCTATAATGCAGCTCCTAAAACTAAGAATAGTTATATTATTCATTCAGCCCAAAGTCACAATCAGGACCAACCCCGGTAGTGATAACGCATGATTTGAAGCAATACCTGGATGGTCCACCACAGAAGGTCCGCATGCGTGGCAACTTCTGATGATCCTGAAAGCGACTCCAGAGATCGCAGTAGCTCCTCTTTTTCGGCCACCTCGGTGAATAGGAAGCCGCGCGGGTCGCGAGTTTGCTCATGAAGAGCCATACCAATAAGATACAGCGCCTAAATAGCAAACGTCCTAATCTCTAAAGCGTGAACTGAAGGAAATGTACTACTTACTCTATGAAGTAACCGATCACTCGAGAACCGGCTTCGCTTTCCAGTCCGATCCAGTACAATTTTCAAAATTTTGATGAGACACGGAGTCTTCAGAATGTTTCTAGCTGGAGCGAAAAACGGCTCGAACTCACAGGGCGTTGGAGGTGGGCACGCTTGTAGTTTCCTAAAAACATTTCAATGTATAATCAAGGAATGAATATGAGAAGTAAAATGATTTGCAAGTAAAGATGACTCACCGATCTAGCTTAGAGCGCACTTTCTGTTGGTATTGCTCGGCTTGAGAAAGATCACTTCGTGAGTAATGATAGAAGAACGGATTGTATTCGCAGAGTAGCGAGTCTTTCAGATGGAACTGACCCGCGGAAGTCGATGTCGGTTTGCTAGAAGGTGAGAGGAGAGGATTCTCAGTATACAATAATTGAAATTTTGTCAGCGATAGATCCTCAAATGCGAAATGAAATGAAAACTCTCACTTGAAGTTGGCAACGCTGTTAACGACGTCATGTAGAGAAATCCGCTCTATCATTGGATCATGAGACATGCGTTTCTGGATCTATAAAAGTCGGATTTTAGCATATCACATAGCAAATCGATGGTGCATTGACAAATTCACAAGAAACAACTAGTTGGAAGCCAAAAACGAAAATAACTGTCAACACAAGATCAGCAATAGGGAAATTTCCTATTTGAAAAGTGGCTTCTAATAGTAAAGAAACTGGCTGACAAGTCATTGAGGTGAACTTTATTAATTTTGAATTTTTACAAAAAATTAGAAAAAGGAGGACTGTCGCTGCAAGACAACAGTAGTTTTCATTGCATGAAAAAGTTAGGTTGAACGAACGGTCCTCGAAAGAACGGAAAGACCGTTTCTGCCGAATGTCAGTACACCACCTAATACTTTGACTTGACTCTTCATCAGTGTTGTTAGTGAGCAGTGTTTTTGTGAAAATCATAGGTATTCTTTATCGTTTCGGAATATCATCTGAAGAGGTGCTCACGTGGCTAAACGGCTGTGGACCAGTGCATAAAACATGGATGACTTCGCGTTGCACCTGTTCAGCATACGTGCACTTGCCGACACCCGGGTGGTATCTTTCACCTGCAAAATAAACTTTTCATGGACAATTGTCAGCGATATTATGAAGATTGAAGGATAAAATGATCGGCCCCATACTGGACGTACACGCATTAGATGTGCAGTGAATTGCGACAGGTGGGGGGGGGGGGGGGGATTGGAGCACCCGATCTACCCAGTCAGCGCTTCATCCTCTCAGACTCTTCTGGTACCAATTTTCAGATCACCATAGGCAGAGCAGTGGTTAGAACGGGTCTTCGAACGTGAAGGGTGTTCGTGAAAATCGAATTTCAAAAATTGAAGGTGGCCAGCCAGGTCAGCCCACCGGGCAGTGGTAATTTTGCATCGTATGAAGAAAAAAAAACAGACAACTGACTAACCGACAATCATTATTAGTAGATGCAACATCTCCTCCGCAAGTATCACGATTATCTTTCCAGTTTCCTCAGGCTCCATCTTCCCAAATGGTGTTGAATGTTTGGACCCGCCATCTCCAGACTGGTCAGCCCACTGGATCAGTCGAAAGCGGCAAATAATGTGTAGTAAGAAATCCGTTGGAGGACGTATGGCAGCGCCGACCTAATAAAAAATTAAAAGCAATAGATAGAGCTACAACTTGATTCTATCAATTGAATTTGCTTTAGCCTGCCCTATACAAGTGCTCAGCTGTCCCTGTTGTAAAAAAAAGTTGAGAGCTTACGATTTAATGGATGGTAACTAGGAGATAGCATCAAACACTAGTTACCTGGTGAGTAGCTAGTATTTGCTATGCAAACAAGGTTTTTTTTTAACTCGAAAATTACACGCAACAGAACCATCTCACATTTGATAACAGAACGTCATTTGAATATGAGGTTTTCGAAGCGTGCAGAAGAGAAAAAAAAAACAGAAAAAATCATCACCTGCATCATTAACAAATCCCGATCAAACATCTCAGCACGACAAAGTGGAGAATAATAATTATGAATTTGGTTCACGAGTGAGAAGCCATTCCGACGCCAGAGCTGAGCCGAGGCCTGGGCACAAAGCACAATAGCCCTGAAGTTCAACACCTTTATTTTTGAGAACCAGTTTAACCATCCATCAACCTTACCTCAGTGGCATTTCATACAATGTACTTGCCATTTTCCTCATCTGCTGACGAATCGAGGCCTCCTCCTCAGACAGACATGAGACATCCGTAGTAAGTAGAAAACGTAACAATTCTTCATTAGCTGTGAATAGGCCAGCAGTAAGTCGCCATAAAGGTTGATGTATAGAGACTGCACCACGAAGCACATCGAAAGGGATCACAACTGTTGATTCCCCGTTCACTGAAACTAACAACACAGTTTTTGGTCGAAATAGAAAGAATCTTGTCGATGAATGCTTAATAACATAAGGAAACTCCCTCGACGTAGTACGGGTGACTCTAAGAAAACGTCTAAGCATACCATCGACAACAGTATGAGTAGCTCCAGCCGGTTCTTCCAGTGACGAAGGTGGATGAAGGTTTAACGCATCTAGACACTGTAGCAGCAATTTACGATGAATTGTGCGCTAAAAATGTTGCTATTACCAATGAATTCGTAGATTGTTAAAATTGATAGCATCTGCCAATAATTACGATGAAAAAAAAATGTCAAAATACACACATCTGCTGCAGCCCAGGCAATAACATAACCAAGAATGTCTTGGATACGAAGCTGGATGTTGAATGCTGTCTCCCACTCCAACTCCCAAACCTGATGCTCTACGGATTGCCGTTTGACCTCATCCATTCCCTGAAAGTTAATAAAAAACGGTGTGACGAAGCAATGAGAGGGAAAGCAAGCAGCGGCATGACATTGAAGAGGGGTAAAAGGGCCAAGTACCCAGCAAATCGTTGCACGACCATTTTACTTAGAATAAATCACTCAGTGAAGTTTTGGCCTGCGATGTCATCCCTCTCATAGCTATACTGTTCCAAGCCTTCTTGTTGTGTTGAGTGAATAGGCAAACTTTCGCAAGAGTCCTATCATTATTATTATCACCGAGATCGAAAAATCCGCATTCTCCGCTATGAGCAATTTGGAAAATATTCTAATGAATAACCACTTCCCCAAAACATGAAAAAGATAGCCGAAGGGCCACGAAACTAAGAGACATGTAATAATCACTGCAACCCTGTGGGGCAATTCGTACTAGGTGCGTGCATTTGACGCGCGTGCGTCTGCAGCTGAAGGACAGGGCCAGCCATATCGCCAACGCAGCTCAGACGCACGAGTTTACGGCCACGCGTCCTTTCCACTGAGGATGTACCTATCGCGTAGACCGGTCTTCATGGAAGAAAGCACTAGGTGTCCCTATGACTACAAATTTCTAATAAGTATGCATTATTCATTAGCAATCGTTTCCCTATCTCTGAATATAGGAGCGTGAGATTAGATTTAATCCACTGGAGTCTTATACAACGAGCACAGTGAGTAAAATTATTAAGTGTGCGACAACAAAAAAACCCCTAGAATTTTCATAGACACATCAATCCCTGAAGCTAAGTTCACAACAGTATTGAGAAAGAATGTGAGAAAGGAGATATGGAAAAGCACTGCACCTGCATTCTATGCAAAAATTTTATGAGTGACTGACATCCATCCAAAAACCGTTCTCGCAGTTGATCATTCCAATCATTAGATGTTGGGACACTTGTTAAAATATATCTGAAAGCCGAAGTTGTTCGAAAATTGAGACAAACAAATGATAAGTGCAGGTAAAACAGGACTCACCCAAGGTCTCGCATCATATGCATACCTCTTCTAACAGTGACAGGGAATGAATGCTTGGCAAAATCGAATCGGGACATCTGGTCTTTGGGATCTAAAGAGAGCAGATCACATTCACTAGTGAAAGGAGAGAACAATGAGAGTTATGAAAACTTTTGCACCTTTGGCAAAATCGTCCGTATGCTTCATTAGTGTCGTAAATATAGTTCGCATAGCATCATCTTCAGCGATCAAGCGTCTGAATCATTTCTTTTAAAATAAAAGGCTATGAACAACTCATAACCTAAAGAAGAATTGTAACCTTGCTATGCTGGGAACCGTCAAAAATTGCACCGTGAGACTGACAACGGATATATCGATATCATGGTCATCATCAATGAACTCCTTGTAGATGTCGTCATAGTGCTAAATAAAGTAACTTCAAAGGATGTGTCAACTTTTGAAACTACTAGGAATCGGTTACAAAAAAGCAACGAACCGCAAGGAACGTCTTCGAGAAAACTACTTTCTGCTCGAAATTCATAAGAACAGTTTTCATCAACATCTGATGAGTATTCGCTCGGGCGGCTGAAGAAACAAGGACTTTAAAGGGAGTAAGAACAAATAGACTTTTCATTAGAAAAACGATTTAAGAAAAAAAAAGATTAAATATGCATTAAAACGGCTATGGCCAGCAACGATACTACCGAGCGATTATTCTGGCACAACATTATTAAGTGATGCTGGATGATAAAGATTATTTCTTTCTCATAGCCTTAGAACATTCCTTTTATTTCTTTCTTATAGCCTTAGAACATTCCTTTCCAAACACAATTATGGATCATCAACTAAGCTCATAACGCTCACCCGCAACTTACCATTTTAAGCTAAATTACTATGCTAAATAAATCACAACCGAGGCTCGATACACTCCCCTGTCTGCATTTTTCAACTTTTACCTTTTTTGCTTGTTTAGAAAAAGTACACGAGGAGAAAACAAGGATAACTAACACTTCCACATCTTCTTGTCAAACCGCAGGAGTCGTACGAGTATCGTTTCTTGAGGGTCGAGTTCGTCGTCTTCTTTTTCTATCAGTGTGTTCAGTAGGATGTCACCGACAATCGATCCAAGTATAGCTGAAACATAACGCAGTGGCTCAAAAGTATTTAAGGTAGTTCTTAAAGACATCAGTTAAAGGGAGCTCATATCCATGGTTCCCACTTAAGTTAAAACAAAAAAGTGAAATCACAATTATCAAATCATTGGAATCTATTCGAAATAATCCCAGGATCGGACTTTGTGGCTCTTACGGTCACAAAGTAACCTTGAAATTGGAAATCATATAAGGAATGAAGAAAAAAGTGAATAGCCTAGGTGGAGCGAAAATATTTTCTCCTAAAAAAAACTCACGAAATGCATCTATCTGAGAATTAAGCCAAGCCATAAGAGCAATGGCATGATTTTGATGCGCAACCAGAGCTCCATCTAACACCTTCACATCGAGAGGACCTGCCTTTTCTGTTCTTCTATTCATGTCCCTAAGTGTGCGGCGCTGAAAATTGAAAGTCATTCGAGTACTCCACAATTTATTTTCACATTTCACTAACTATAAGAATGCATGGTACAGGTCCATCTTTCGTGCTTACCTGAATGTCTGACTTGACTCTTTCGCAATCCTGTTTCGCTCCAACTTTGACTGCACTGCGACCTTCGCGATCAACTATTGTGGCTATCAGCATTGCTTGATCCTTCGTACAGTTAATGAACATTTCTAGTGCTCGGATAACCTTAAGACATTGGTCTAATTACATGCTAGGCGATCAAACACTGTTACCAGCTACCGTTTCATAAGTGTGCGTTTCATCGTTGTATAGAACGGTAACATACGGCGCTACGCTTGTAACTTCGGGTTTTTCAGTCGCAGATGGTCTGTAAATCAATCTTTTTTTTTGTTGTTGTTGTAGTTACTCAGGCTTCAAAACTGTGCTGTTAGCAGCCTTGATAAGTTGAAAAACCATTGTTGGATCTTACACAGCCAAATTCAGGGGCAGAACATCGGTTTTCTCCCAGCATATCAATTTGGCAGAGTATTGGAGTATAAGACATGTTAATCCCCGAAGCCGAATTTCCAGTGGTTCTGGCAGGGAGAAGTGAACATTGCTAAATTAAAATTGGCTACGGTGCGGAAAGAAAACAGAGCTATAGATGAGCTTACTCTTCTTTGTTTTTTTCGTGTGTCTTGCACGCGTAGCCACTCGTCCAGGCATCTTCATCTCCACAATCACAATATCCTGCACCAGATGAAGTGTGCATCTAAACAAACGATATGAAAATGATTACATAAAACAGAAGACTGTACCCAGAAGTTAACAAACCTTGTATTTATGAGATTTATGCTCAGACAGATGGAAGCATTCATGACACATCACACAAGTAGCGTCAGTCGCACAGTCTCTAAAAAGCAGCAGATAGTTGGAGTTCAAAGATGACGATGAATGTATGAGCAACCGAAATGGCTACAATACCCGAGATGTCTTGTAACAACTTCACATCAAACTTCTCAAATGCTCATGAGTTAGCAAAGGAAACAGGTAAACTATAGAAATCTTGAAAGATCTGAAACCTTTTCAACATACTTGCAACTGTAAGTGAGTTCCCCGCTTTTGAATACATGACCACAAATCTGGCCTGGGCGTCGTCCTTCAGCTGAAAGACCAGACTGCTCGATCAAAGGACGAAGGGAGGAATCGGTCACGGAAGAGTCTGCGCAGAAAGCACCAGCCAGAGGCACAAACAACGCTTTATCTGGAAGAAATTTCCTGAGCAATGAATCAAGAAGAGATAATAATCTCAAGATACCACGAAATAAACTGAACATAGAGGGGGGTTCACAGGCTTGTAGACTTTCGTTCAGAGTTGCTGCTAATGAACTATTACAAAACCAGAAAAAAGGGATGGGCATCCTTTCATTCGTTATCTCAGTGCTATTCATCAAAGACCACTGTTTCACGGCGCAATATCAGCAGTAGTACGGAGGCAGTACCCATAGAAAGTAAAGAGTTGTAGAAGCACCACAAGTGTGACACACGCACGAGATATAAGGGCCTTTCTTACTTTTATTGTGGCGCCGGTGGTGTCTTGACTGCAAAAAAGGGGTCAGCAACAAAACTTGTCGCTCGGCGACAGAACTCTCCTACTACTACTTGTCGCAACATATTGGGCGTCGCCAAGACAAAAGGATGAAAGCTACGCTTGTCACACAGCAACGTCGCTGGTCTATGCTTAACCATGAGCGACCGTCGAAAAGTTAAACAGGCCCTTCAATCTACCTGCTAGAATAAAGCACCTGCAACTGTCAATGGTGGTCGACAACAAATGAACTGACATACACCCCTCTCTTACTCTGCTCCCTCCCTCTCCCTCATTACTTCCTCCTACACCTTATCCCATCTCTTCTGCGCTCTATCAACTGAGCGTCGTAGAAATGGTCATACACACTAATTAGTTTCATAGTCTTTCTATACAAATGTTGCGTTCATTATCAAGTCGTTTTTCTCACTTTTTGAATTCTTTTTTTTTCTACGCTAGCAGTGTTTCACACAAAACAAGCTTCAACTTAGAAGCAAAAATTTTCCAAGTTTCACTCCGATAGCCGCTGAGGCTACGATCGCCAAGCGGATAAAGCAAATCTGGTGGTGAGATAGAAAATGACAAGCGGAGGAGAAACAAGAAAACTGATGGAAGGAGATGGCGACAATTCAACTAATACGAATCATCTCCACTATCGCTACTGTTGCTACTTCCTTATTCATTTTGAACCACCAAAGTACGGGGATTCCCTAATATACTGGGCATTTAATGTCGACTATTACTAAGGGTTTCCATAGTTTTGCACTGTTTCGATGTGAAGTAAATGACATGTTGGACGGGCAGCATCAAAAGGATTCTTATGTTGCACGAAATAAAGTCTAGATGTGAGAGACCTTGTGACTCATCACACCTACACTGACGAAACGCACGTGCTAATCAAAATTTGGTACAAACGAATTCACATGAGAAATTGATTGAACAAGTCAGAACCGAGGGCAAAGTTATTAAAGATGTTCGACGACCATGGATAACAACAGAACTATGGAAGGTGACTCATCGGATGGGATGGCATAGGAGACTTTCACCCTCACCCCTTCCCCTCAAGGAGGGTTATTTGATGCCTTGATCACGAAAATCGTACTCGTTTCGTACCATATCCCCGTTCTTGCAGGGCTGTTATACGATCCTAACAAGAAACGGCACTGTGCGGCTACTTCTACCCCAAAAATCCGCTACAGTTTGTTAAGAACTAAAACTTGCCCATGGTGGTTATTTCATGCGGTGGTCAAGAAATTATTTTAATTTTTTTGCACCTTATGCCTGTATTTCGAGAGCTATGACTGGTATATGGGCGCGCGTAGAGCACTGGTAAGAGGCCCGTTCTTCGCTCGCATCGATGGCTCAATCCCGCCAGAGGCCAACCAAGCCTTCCATCCCACCGGCATCGGTACCAGAAAATTCTGGGAGGATGAAGCTCTCACCTGCTACATCGGATGCCCCGGAGAGGTACATCGGATGCCCCGGAAATCACTGTATAGGCAACATACGCATTCCATGCCTCTACGATGATCAGATGGAGTCGAATACGTGGCACATCCCATAAACAGGAATTGATCAACGCCGACCACATTATCCACTTTATGCTGGGTATGCGGTAGAAACCATAATTCTTATGTTTTGAAACTCTGCACAGAAAGAATATTTGATATATTAATCAACTGCGGCATACTCTCATTTTCTAGACAAAACTGGCATTTCTTCCGCTTGCTTACACTACATCCCAATCACAACCACACAAAAAAAGTATGATTAAGATACGACTTTATTGTGATTTTTTGTGATCTGCACACCAAACCACCAGGCGAAGTTCGGGTAAATTTTTTGATCTTGAGGCAAAATTTTTTAGATTTTTTGGGGAAGAACTAGTCAGATAGTGCCGTAAAATCATCTAAAGCATAGATGGCAATACGCGAAGATGATGCCGTGGACACTAATGACAATGTGGCCTTTTGCTGTCCACCGACGCCAGCCTAAGAAGGCTCGGTCACTTGCACATGCACCCCTGACAATTGCGTGGCGGGAGTCACGAACGTCAAAGGGCGCGTAATCATCAGCATAGAAGACGGCACTCCATTTTCGTGGATTTATCGCGCGTTTCGTGCTCTCTCATCTTCAGATGTAAGTTCTACAGCCTTCAATACTTCCGGAAAACAAACGAAGACTCCAGCACGAAGATGTGCTAATTGCGGTCTTTGAGCGATGTCTGAGCGAAAATTTGCTCCGCCAAGCGACCCGATAATAGTCATCTTCTATAACTCTGTTGGATGAGGAAAGATCGGATCCCCCAGCGTCTATCAATTTTTGTTCTAATCTGTCACTGAGAACAACCAATCAGCAAATAAGTATGAACTCACTTATATCTTTGTCGTCCTGTGCTATCTCCCACGGATGGTCAGGATTTGGTGCATAAAGCTTTGGACATTCGGAACCCCAGTGACGGTAAAGAAGATCGCGGGCATTCTCCCAGTTTGCCTGACGAGCAGCGCTGACCAAATCCACGATCATTCCCGGTTCCTACTTTTGAAGCACTAACATGTATGGAAACCGGGTCGACCCTGAAATGAAAATAAGTTATAAGAACGGCTGGAACAGGTTCAGAGATATATGATCACGAGAACATGTCCACCCCGTAAAACAAAAGCAATAAGAACTGAAAGGCATACTTTGAAATGACCAACTCCTAGTAAAGGCACGGAAGAACTGGGAAGATAATCACTCTCAGGTTGAAAACAAATATATCAACTCCATAATAAAAGGCAAAAACTACATTTATAGTGCATCGGAGTCCGATTCGGTCGGATTAGAAAAGATGCGTATCGATCCTCGTCGGATGGATCTGGATAAGGATCGATACGTATCTTTTCTTATCCGACCGCATCGGAGGCCGATGCACTCACTATAAATGTAGCTAAACAGAAATGTTACTTTGTGCTCCACTGGCATTTAACTGATTGTGAGATATAAAACTCACTCATAATGATATTTATGCAGTTCCATGAAGATTAATTAATGCCATGTCACGACGAAAAAGTGAAATTAGCATGATTACAAAAGTTGCAACAGTTTGATGATCATGAATTGAACCATGAATTATTATAGGACGAATCATTCTTAACGCATTAGGTCCCACCAGGCGCTTTGTACAACTACGGTATTAAAATTACACAGATTTATAGCATTCATATAGTGAACAGACTTCAATATCGTATTATTACTAGGACATTCAGGGTCGTATTCGCTGGTAAAGTTGAAACAAATTCATTTTATGTGACTATGCAGAGGTCAATAAGGAGATAGCAGGCGCACTTGGGGATGAGTTAGATATCAACACAGAATTCGTGCCCCTCCCGGACGCTAGCGATGGCGGCAACAGTTCAATCACTCTTCCACTTCACCTTCCGTCAGTCAATGCATGAACATCGACATGTCCACCTTGAGACGGAAGCAACGACTATAAAAATAGTCAGTGGTAAAAACCACACACAATCTTGATCGCCCTTCAAGTCAAAATAGCGAAGTTTTTTTTTTCAAACGAATGTGCTCAACCATTTATTGCCCGTCCTTTTCTTTCGAAATGACATATCGAACAACCAGTTCCCAACATGAAAGCTGCTGCACAAAAGTAGCTTCTCTGGAAGTGAATAGGTTCAAAAAGCAAAAGTGGATGCAAATTTCCACAAAAGTTTGAAGACGTGGTGAAAACAAGTGGGATCGCTAACAGTAAGAGAATTCCCCAAGTGTAGCGAACCAAATCTTCCTCACTAGTAATTACTTCTAAACAGAGAGGAGTAAAAACTAAAAGAAAGCACTGCCCTTATGTATTCCACACCCGCTCACACAATTTGACGTTGACGATTCCCTAGCGGCAGGGAAACGAAATGCGATGTTCCAGTCAATTACAATGAACCACACCGTCAGTTGCAGAGGAAGAGGTCCCACAGTTCAGAATACGCACTGGCAAACAAAGAGGAACACGGTACTTCCTCGTCCTGGTTTCGACAACAGGGTCGATGGAACAGCCGGCTGGCACGAGAGGTGGTAAAGCCGTGATGAAGTTGCGGATGCACGGGCTGCGCGCTACAGTATCCCGAAAATAGAGTGAGATGATAGACATTGTTGAAGTCTAGCGTTGATTTTCGAATGTGCAACCATAAGTCGATATCCGTCGAGCGTACGCGAACGCCAGGACCTGCACAATCTCTTTGCAGGTCGCGGTCGGGCATATCCAATCGCGATCGGTCATCAGTCGGTCAGGCATATCTAATCGCGAAGAAGCAGGAAGTTCTCACAACTTCCTGCTTCTTCGCGGTTTGATATGATTTCTAGGATCCTGATTACCCCAAAATCTATCAAAATGTCAGACACGAACATTTGAGCGGGTGCTGCCTTCAACATAAGGCTTGATGTGGACCATGAAGGGGAGAGGGAGTTCGACTGATTCAACTGTGGCTTGAGTGGAGATTGTTCTTATATCTTACCAGTCTGTCCGTCCGGCTAACGCCGGACTTCCAGACTTCTTTCAATGCTCGCTTCGCTC
>KN728405.1:5896-20390 GCA_000816745.1 Ancylostoma duodenale
CGTACACACAAACTTTCGCTTTTATATATACAAAAGCTGGAGGCCGCATTTGACTGTGTGTGCTTGTCCAGTCATTACTTCGCTGGAGAAAGAAGTCCGAAGCTCGGTGCCGAATAAAGCGAGAGGAACGCGAGAAGAAGATGAAATGGTAGAATCGATCATGCTTGTAGCCGGAAAACAAACATTCGCAAAAACTAGGAGGAATCTCCTTCGTCTCCAAAGAACAGCTCACGTGACGGCAAATATGGTCATTCAGGTTATAAATATGGTTATTGTAGTGCACCTACAGTGGCGCCCACATATTTAGCACACTACCACTGCCAATTTTGTGTGATCAACAGATGAAAATATTAAATCTGTATTTTAATCTAGGACAATACGTGATATTGTGATGGAGCATAGTGTTCCCCTTTTTTTATCTCCACTCTATCCCTATGGAAAATGCTTCTGAGTGGAACTGCACCCCTTTTTGCATTTAGGGCTCAAAATGCGTTGCTTCTGGAAATATCTCCGTTCCTCTCTTACATCAATATAATCAAATAGAGCGAAGATGTATTTTATTCTGGATATTAGTGCGCATTTTGCTATAGTAGTTTTAATGTGCAGTTTTTCTCTTCAGGGAAGAACAAGGTTCGTCAATATGGCTGAAATCTCAAGAGCAATATCTTGATCTTGCTCTCGCCATCAAAACCCAGGCAGCTTCCAATTCTCCCCCAGTACCCAACAGGCCTGCTGAGCATGATTCTCCGACCACTAAGACTTCTGATAACGTTATGATATCCAAATTTCTCGAAGAGAGAGAACGATTAAGATCAGTTGTGATCTCCAATATTCCGGAATCTTCTGATCCCAATGCTGTCAATCGTGGTACATATGACGAAGATTGTTTGAAATCTTCAATCACCTGTCTATCGAATGTAGTTCTTTTGCCTGTTACAGGATAGGAAGGCCGTCTCCGGGCCGCCCAAATTAATGAAAGTTGTTTTTCCCTCTCGTTATTACCAAGACAAAATTCTCAGGAACGCCCGGTGTATGAACTACAGTGTCTTCGATCCGCTGCGTCCTCCTACCGCACCGGCTGAGATCACACGTGGCGTCTTGCTGGCAGCGTTTCCAACCGGCGTAGTATCAATCGTCAGCAAGACGCCACGTGTGATCTCATGTGGGTTACGGTACAGAGTGGATACGATGTCAGTGTTCAGCATCTGAAATAATCTTCCAGTGCCAAATATCAGCGAAAATTTTGGCTTCCATCTACTTGAGAAGGAAAGACATTATCGATCGTATGAGTTCACTTCACTCAACAAGAGAAACAAAGATGAATTTATTATTACTGATAATTTCAACAATGGAGTAGTTAACTTGAACATTTACTCAGATAATCACGCATTTGGAGCGGAGCCTCACATTCCCTGCATTTGTCCGTGATCCTGCTACTGGGAGAAGGCAAATCATCCTCTACTGCTATCATTAGCAACAAAAGTTGCAAAAATGAGTTTCCGGAGCGCGTATGCACCCCCTGCACAAGCGCCCGGCGGGCAGGGCGGCACTGACAATATAAAAATTTGAGCTGCGGAATTGTAAAGTAGCTGCGATGGCCCTGGAACTAAACCATTAGAAGATGATGTCAGAGCTACTAGATTTGGGGCGTCTCGCAACTTCGTGCGACTCTTCATTCATTCCATCGTTCGTTTGCCAGGTCGCCGCGCGCAATGGTCCTGCGCTCCTCGCATGCGCACTTTAGGCTCCGCACCTTACGCCGAAACTGCATAAAGAGCTGGCGCGTGCGTACTGAAGTCTTATTCCTGCGTTCTAGCTCGAAGGGAGCGGCTGCGAAAGAAGTCAGTGGAACTCAATTGATGTTGGTTCACATGTGAAGGTATACCATCAAACACATTGACAAGGATAGAAGAGGAGCAGCGCCTAGAAGAGGTAACTCGGCGTCAGTGTGACCTGCTCGAAGGCGTTGAGCATCTGCTCATCGTGCCGACTTGTTCGAGCTGCCGAGGAGATTGTGCCTGCTGAGACTCCTAGTGATTGGGCTGGTTGGACTCCTCCCCTTACACTGCTGCTGCAATCCTCGAGGACTGTAGCACCTTGCATCGCCGTCGCCGACGACTGTGACGCCGATGCACATCGATTGTATGCGGAGCGGCTTCGCCAACTTCGGCGACGAGACACCTCTTGGTAGATGTATGAACGACGATGGCATCGAATGACAACGGCGAAGAGAGTTCCTCAAAGGTGAGTTCCCCAATTTTGTAGACTTAAAAATCATTTGTTTTGTTGTTTGCGATATATTCGTTCTTTATTTCACAACATTTTTTGTTGATGTGTTTTGTACGTGTTGTTGTTGGTTTTTTTTTCAAATTTTAGTTTAGTAGATGATATTTGCTTTTCTTCAAACCTCCTCACCCTACTGGTGAGCCCCCGGGGAGGGGTGTTTTTGCTAGTAGTGATTTTGTGTCTAGAGTTGAGGGGCGAAACACTCCTTTTTGTCCAGGTGTGACTTTTCTGCAGGTTTTTCTTTTTTCCAGTTTCACGGATGAAGTATTAGTATTAGACCTGAAAGCATGAGGTACGACATACAGGTGAACAGGTATGCTTTCTTTTAGTTTTGATTTTATGTGCGTAGCATAATTTTCTTTGTCTTTTTTACCCTTGAATATCTTTTCGATTTTTTTACTCTTTTTCTCGCACTTATCAATCCTATCAGCATTTTTGCCTAAATTGAACCCTCTCTACTCTCCTGATGAGCCTCGGGGAGGTTTTTATTCGTTTTTAATTATTTTATGTTTAGTGTGAGGGGGCGAGATAGTTTCCTTCAGGTATAGATCTCTTTGCTTGTTTCCATTGTTTGGAGGAAGGAACAGCTGAATGATGTCGTCAAGACTAGGCTGTATGAAAAGGAGATGAACAGGTAGGTCTTTGTTTAGCATTCATTGTGGGTGTACAAGGCTTTTGTGAGTTATTTTTTTCATTCATCTGTCAGTTTCTTTCCATTCTGATTTTGTCAAACGGGTTTCTCATTAGCGTTGCTTTATAACCCTCCCTACCCTACTGATGAGCCCCGGGGAGGGTTTTTGTTCACAGCTGTTTTGTGTCTAGGATTAGGAGGCGAAACACATCTTTCCATTAAGGTTTCACTTTTAGGTTTTGGTGGTCTATGTGATGGTTCAGCCGTAGAACGACTGTTCGTCAATATCTATAGTCCTTACGCGCAATCGGCGGAAAATTTTCGAGCGTGCCAAGCATGCGGCGCGTGCGCGGCGCGGCCCTCTTCTGGAGCCGTCCGGTCGATATCGGTCAGCCACAGGCCTCACACCTTCAAATAAACTTCAATTGAAGAAAAAAATGAAAAAAAAAACACTCATATGGGCTAAAAATCTGAAGAACGAAGGGGACCGCTAACGCAAGAGGGCCGCGCCGCGCACGCGCCGCATGCCGGAGCGCTCAAAAATTTTGCGCCGATTGCGCGTAAGGACTTTAGGTAGGTGAACAGTTTATGTATTGCGAAAGCGCGTGCACTGCTGAACGCGTTATGAAATCCACGCGCATCCATCACCTTATCATGGATATTTCTGCTCTTTCTAGTATTCTACCTGCTTTAGAGGCCCTAGATGATGTAGTTGAAGTAATAGAAGCAGTCTCCTCTATCACCCGATCATATGTTCGTCAACAACATATGCCATCCCTCTGTACGCGCTTCCTTATATTCGATCAGTACCTTGCATTCAACGATCCCGAAAGATTTTGCGAGTACGAAAGACTGTTTCCACGGGAATTCGAAGACTTGTACGAGAGCATAGCTCCTGAATTAGGTACGCATGCAGCACCGATTTTGGGAAGGCATCGGTTGTTCATTTATTCGAGGTAAGGATTGTTCACGAAACCTATTTCTAAGACTTTGCAGGCAAATTTGACTTGCAAGTTACTAAATAGTTATTTTCAAACATGTAGGGTACGGACCAAGTTTCGTTGCTTTAGCACAAGAAGTGTGCTGTGGTAGAAAGACGGTGTCAGATATAACGGACGAAATGGCTGGCTATCATCAAGGGTAAGTAGAGTTTGTAATCATTTCGTGCTTTTATACCATATCTATTGCAGTTCTCTCTTCTGATGCGTTCCCACTAGGAAAAACTCTCACTAGGGAAATGTTTGAGGAATGCGCATCGAAAACGCGCTCTCGATACGACTACCCACGAGCTGTAGGAATTTTAGACGGCAAGTCGAAAAAGTGTTTGGAATTCTTGTGCGCCGTTTTGAAATATTTAAAAAACCTATGGAAGAACAACCGGAAAGGGCTGCTATAATAATAACCTCCATCCTCGTAAGTAATTTTCGTTCGAATTGTTATCGTTTATGTAACTCATATCCTAAAACGATTAGACGGTGCACAACCTTCTCGGAAGAGGGCGAGCGGAAATGCAGAGGTTCCCGCCAGTCCGACTGGATTTTGATTCACTGCAGCGCATGGATGAGGGAACCGGATCAGATTTGGCGAAGCTTGCAGGTACCAAATTGACCGCCTATTACGACCAGCTGTAGGGACCCGCTTCTTAGATGGCATTATACTTGCTTATGTTATAATTACTTAAATTTTCTTATACCATATGTATATTATAAAAGTTCATGAATAAAAAATACAAAGCTCAATTCCAGAGATCACAATAACCAAATATACAAGGATGTAGATCGAGATCCTACACGTTCTCCAACGCTTGCTCCATGGGCACGATCTGGATCTCGAAGTTCGTCCACGGGGAGCAAAAGCATGTCCGAGATAACCTTCACCTTCAGTACTGCCACTTCCTCTGGAAGATCCTTTAGGAACTTCCAACAAAATAGCCTAAAAAGAAACATTTCTTGTGAAATAAGAGAAATCTGAGTATCCAACCGAGCAACACATACCGAATACTGCGAATTTGTTGCCGACATCAGCCGCCTCTTTCTCCAATCGGATTTTTATTGCGCCCATAGTTCCGCGAAAGTATGAGGAGCCTAAATAGATCTCATTCGTTTGGCACAGTAGCCGTGAAAGGGAAGTATTCACTCACTGCTTTCTGCCATCTCCTCATGAGGCCTTTTCCTACCCTCCCCAAGAACGCGTCTGGAGGTGGTGGGTGGTGGGGTGCTCGACCATTGTTCGTCCGGACACTTCTAACATCGAGCATTGTTCGTCTGGATTCAGGAATTGCTAGGCCAAGACGACTATTTCTGATACTAGAATTGGGAATGTTAGAACATCGTTGGACCCAATGTAGAGCATTTTCTTTGATCTAGGCCACACTCCCTGAAGTTCGTTTCACACACGCCGACACACATAAACGTGACAGACAGACTAAGCCCGTTATTATTAATACAAGTCATGATAAGTCATGATGACTCTTTATCGCTATCTTTTGCTTGTGGCAACTTGACAACCCAAATGCATTAAACCTTGGCTAACTATCACCTCAAGGGGGTGACGAGCGATTGGTTCGGCCGAGCACCAATTGCATAAGGTGCACCTCACTCACACCCCCGCAACATTGGCAACCATTTCTCTCTTAGTATGCGTCTCTGGAGTTATTCAAGACAGCTGTCAAGACAACTCGGACCACCTGTCGCGGGCGGCTAGGTATTACAGCCGTCCTGTAGGGCACGTCACTGAAAAGGTGACCATGGGACAATATTGTTTTACATCCTATACCGAAGGTCACTTAACATCAGCAAAGGGTGGAGCTTCATACAAAAGAGTTCATAGTTGATACCCAGTTCCAATTCAGAATTTGTTTTCCGTTGAAGCGTTCCCCACCCCGAGCACTCAAATGTAGCGAAACAATTAGGAATGAAACGTTGAGAGCAATTTTCTTTGAATATTCTCAAAATTGCCTGTGTTGTTATCGTTCAAGCTGCCACTCTTTTGTAAATGCCCTGTGCCAGTTACTGCTGAATTGGGAAAAAAATTGTCCCGAAGACATCTCACTGATCCCTAGCCTAGCCCTTCTCACTACGTCGATAAAAGCAGAATTTAGAAACAAAAGTGAGAAAAAAGAAATCCATGTTGTTTTGGGAGTTGCAAACTGATATCACTTTCGTTTTCAGGATCGCTTTTAGCGAAAATTTGGAGAGGTGGAATAGCGGAGCGACGATATTGAAGCACCGAAAGAGGCTGTTTTACAATCTGAACCTATTGATAAAACAAATATACGCTTCAATGTCGTTCTTCTGCCTGTTGCTATTTTCTCACCTGGAGGGCTTTGTTGCCTCAGAATTTGGAGTGCGCTCGGACGTGTGTGTAGCGTGCCGCTTGAGGCCATTTTCGAAATTGCATCATGCACGTCGGTTTGTTTGTTATCTTGGTGTTATTCAGCGTTTTTCATCCATTTCGCGTTCGATTTCGTCCGTTTCAGCGTCTTACCTTCGTCTTCACCTGAGTGAGTGGGGTTCCTTTTCACGAAATGTCGAGTCTGGGCGAGAGGTTGCAGCATCAATAAGTTGTGCTCGACATGGATGTTCAGGATGATTATGAAACTGGGCTGATCTTCTAGAGGACCGTTTCCTTTTCAAGGTAGAACAAACGCGAAAGAACTGTATGTAGATTAATTCTATTACAGGTACAGGTTCGCGCCAACGCCGCCACATTATCTCGAACATCAGCTACAAAATCCTCCGTTTTGACGTGTGTGCTGCGCGTGCGGCGTCGTCTCCTTTCTTGTATAGATCCTCATATGTGTTTTTTCATCACCTTATCAACTCATTCCCGTTGTTTAACATCCATTTGGTCTCACGCTTAGTGCCTCTCGGAAGGAGATTTATTCTCGGTTACCTCACTATTCATCGTTCATTGTTTTGCTCAGAATTATAGTTTTTACTTTGTTCTGTGTGTATTCTGTGTACTGTTCGGATGAAAGGCCAGAATCTTTAGTAAGCTGCCGAACAAGTCGCCGTGCAGGAGTCACCGGCCGCGAGAGAGAGAGGAATCATTCACTTGACGACTTTGGGTGTGCGCAACCGCACCACCGCCAGTAGACATACTTTTTATGCACCTTTTTCTGTATTTTTTTGGTGTATTTTTGCCTTATTTATTTACCTCACTTACCTCATCTATGCGAAAATAGTTGGCGCAAAACGAGGAATTTACAATGCTCCAATGTTCACAACAAAGACATTTGTCGGAACATCTGAATGGAATGCTGTTTGTATGCGCTACCGCATGACTTCAGTGGAAATCGAGGGCGATCCTCTCCTTGTTCGTATTAACAAGATCCGCGAAGAGAATCAGATTGCTGACTTCATGAAGTCAATTGACAAGTTCCGTGCAATGAGCTGCAAATTTGATGGTCCGAATTACAAAGAAGTCTTTGATCGTATTCAGGCTCGTACAATTCCTCAAGTGGTGAAAATCGACGAATCAGAATTTGCACAGTCTCGTGGTGCGAAGAGGGTGGGCGAGGACCTGGCTGCCATTCCCTTGCCAAAGGCCCCTCGTGTCGAGCCTGGTGACAAGTAGAACTCCGCATGAATGGACCCGCAAATGCATAAAATATTAGGTTGGTGCAAAAATAATGCGCGTTTTCATGCCTTTGTTTCCGAACCTCATAACTCTGTTCAAAATCAATCTTTTTTGAAATGCTCAAAACTATCGTAATCCGCAAGTCTTTAGCAATAAAACAGATGTTCTACGACTACCGTACTTTTCTAACAGAGCCTTCTAGGATCCACGAACTTGCGGATGCCAATTTTGGTGTCTCTTTAGTCTTCGAGGAAATTCTCCTGGAAGAAGTCGTCCAAGTTCTCGGGAAAGTGATAGTCGGTGAGCGAGAGGTTGGCTGATTATGATATATGAGTCCTAGCTTCCCAGCCCAGTTGCTCCAGCCTGTGGAGTATCTGTCGTGCAAGGTCTGCTTAGGCGGTGCTGTATAGGAAACTAGAATCCATTTTATTGAGCAACGCGGACTCACACAGTGAAGTTTCTGTTTTATTTCATTTACATCTTAAAACTTCTTTCCAGAGGAGAAAGAATGGTTGGTCTTCAGTGAGCGATTTTTGCAGCAGGTCACCACAAATTCGCCGTGACCTTATTTTGGTGTTGCTTCGGTTTCTGGGAGTGTTTCGTTGTACGTTTCTCGTCCAACTGTCGAGAAAGGCACTTCATTTTGTCGTAGAAGATCTAAGCTTCATAATTTACTGCTAAGCGGCCGAGTGTTTGGAGGCACTTCTTTCACTACAAAAGTGCGAAGCAGTCCTCGCAAGGAAGATCAATCTGGTACTAGTTCAGTATTATCAACATCTACTCGTCAAGCTTTTTCATCCTCCCATTCTTACCGAAGTAAGGGATGGTCTAACAGCAGTTATAGGCGAGGTTCTGCGAAATCAAATATGTTGTTTTGAATGGGTGCTCTTTGTTTGTTGTCATCATTTGGGGGTCGCAAACCTCAGGAAAACCTATGCGTCATTCCTTACTTTCGAAGCAAGGCACACCGAGTCGAAAAACCGGGAAGCAGTTTGGCAAAATGCATTCGCTCACACTTCCTTTGGCAAAACTATGTTGGTATTCCGAGTGGCTCCTGCTGCGATGCCGCCGCGTTTCAGCTCGCTGAAGTTAGAATAGCAAAAAACTTGTTTTGGCACATTTCATTCCAGAACTAAAAATTTACCGAAAACGTGAATTTCGTTCGAAATGCATAAGATATTTGAAAAGACCAGAAATTTGCTACAAAAAAAATGTGCAACTTCTCATACCGGTGGTAAGAAACGCCTGAAGTTTTCTGCACCGAAAATGAAGGAACGAAAAACGCGCATTATTTTTGCACCAACCTATTGATAATAATAATAATCTACCTGATTTATCACAATTATCATGATGTCAGCATGTATCTCAATCATATGTCTCAAACATGTATCTCGCTTGTAGTAATTATCATCGCTCGGGAAGATTTGTTGCCTCTAGGGCCTCATGTACTAGATGTTTATCCAGTATAAGTGTAAATGATACGTCATTATGTTTATGTAAAGCTTTTGGTCCTGATAAACGGTTTATTTACGCAAGTTTGGGGTAAGCTGTCGCTTGGAGTCCAATCTCTGCCTACTATGCAATATTCTTTCTGTATTCCCAACAAAGTTCCAGCCCATCTGAACCACCAGGAAGAAGACTTCTTCAAGCAGCCCAGAAGAGGGCGAATCGTAGGGACCCAGATAGGACTCATCACCGGGACTCCAGGTAGGACCGCCACTAAACCCCAACATATTGGGGCAGACACACAAAACCTCACATCTTTATCCGGAGATCGAGGTATGTATTCGTTTTTATATTCTGTTTAAAATGCGACAGTAAGCGAGTATTTGTACACATTCCTTGTTTTTCTCTCCACTCTCTCGAATTGTTGCGCACTTCCTCTGTTGTGTTTCTCTCTATTGTCTATTGTCTCTAGATCTAATTATCTTTCCCAGTGGAACACACTATAGTTATGGTGATAGGACGTATCAGGTTCGTGCGAAATTAATTGCCGAAACCAACATTCCAGCTCAAAATCTTATACCTTGGCGTACCCAGTACCTTTTTCGTCAGTTTGATGTCCTTTTGATTCGCTAGGTCTTCCCTAATAATCTAGTGAAAATGGTATAAAATCGCAAAAAATCTAAAAGCTTTTGGAAGGCAATTAGGACAAGCTGCAGCAATCTGCTGCTGTCTCGGGTTTGCATCTGAAACTCGAATGTTCAGTAGGGGAAAGGTCTGAGGGATGAGGAGACCAAATGAGAACCTCGATGCCTTACTGCGTCAGTTCCTGCCGTGTGAATTTTTGAGTTACAGGCTTAGCCCAATCCTGGAGCAGGGGAAAACCTGATTCTGTTCATCAATGCCAGCCGCATCGGGCCTCAAACCGGTAGAACTCAACGTGAAATTACAATACTAGGGCTCTGCCGTCAATGTTCGGCGAAGAAGAAGAAGGTTGAAGAAGGCTACAGTCAGTTACACGCTTACAACACTACCAAACTCCTGATACAACCTCCATAAAGAGAAGATCTGGTTTAGGAGAGATTAGAAGTTGAAGAACGTCTTCACCTGTACATATTCGCATTTCTTGTTATCGTATAGAAACTGAGCTTCATCAACAGTAATCAAATGATCTAGAAATGGGTTGTGTTGGGATGGAGAATTAAGTTAGAGAAGATGTCATATAAGGTGAGACTCTAGTCATCGGTCAGGTGGTTTTCAGTCCGCACCTTTGATTGAAGTCAGATGTTTTGAAACTGTAGTTAGTGAGCGTCCATCCATGCTCTCAACGTCCGGATGGTAAGATCCGGTCTAGGCTCCACGCAGTCCACAACGCCTGGTCGTCTAGCGACATGCCGCGACCATGACCATGGTTGCATTTGAGTTTGAAGTCGAAGGAAGCAAATTTCGCGAACCCCTATCTCACTATCTGTTGGGAAGGCGATTCCAAAGTAGAACAAATGCAGGATTACCGGATACTTCCGGTTCAGATTGATCGAGTTCGAAGTCATTAGCTACGATCACCCGAGAATTGCATCCGCTCATCATTTGTTCGCGGCTCAACGAAAAGGTACTGAGAAGAGCTAGCCAGACTGTTCAAGTGGCTTTTGAAAGAGGAGAAATAGCTCCTTCGTAAGATCACAAAATTTGGCTTGAAATTCCTCAAATGCCACAGAAGAGGAATGTTTATTTGTGAATACCCCAGAACGGCAATTAATCTCCCACCAACCTGATAGATTAGTAATCAGTTTTTGATTGAAAAGATGAGAAGCCCACCTTGCAAAACGTTTAACCGGTAGAAGCGATACAGCAGTTACGATTTGTCGTATACAGGAGCTTGTATACTTTTGCCGCAGCGGCCGCAAAAGTGGGTGCGCGGCAAAAGTTGCCGTCCAGCGAGAAAATACTCCCACTGTCATTCCTTGCCGCGCGCCGCTGCGCGACGTCGCTGGGCGCCGCTGCGGCAAAAAAAGTATGCAAGCTCTTGTCGCCGAAACCTTGCCGCGGCGACGCCGTCGCGACGTCTCTGACCTACGCTTAACCGTGGGCGACTGTCGCCGTCAAAAGTCTGCAAGGCCGTTAAGCCATTCTCCAGAGAGTCGGTATTGTGTTCCACTTACTCCGAGATCATTTCCGGGGCTGTTTCAAAACATGTTAGACAACTGAAAATTGATGTAACAGGCTAGAACGTGTATGAGTTGTCAAAAGCGTCTTTGCTTTTTGCACACAAGAATACACCATTTGTGAATCGCCTGTAACTTCCTAGTTTGCTAGAAAATGTAAGCATTGATATTTTCATCTTAAAAGGAACATAAGCTGTGTAACTGTTTGAATAGAAGCTTTTAAGACGCCATTCTGAAGGATGGGCCGGTGTATATTCCCAGGTGCTGTCGCTGAGGAACAAATCCCAACACTGCGGAGTGCATGGCTGAAGTACCCTGCAGAGGACCGATATCGGCATCGGAGAAGTGAGATCTTCCGAGAAGGAATGGCGTTATGATGCAAAATCAGTGAAGGAAGTTCGGAAGATGATCTAGCAGAAGTGTAGAGATTGGGCAGACTTTATGGCGAGCCCTAAGAAGATTGTGAAACGCGCCTCGTTGAGAGGCCAGTATTCTGACTATTCCAATGATAAGATGAAGAATCACTGCGGCGAAACCGACCACGAAGGTCATGTCCTATTGGAATCGGAAGATTTGGTAGAACCGTTGCTGTTGGTCTCTTGTAAACGAGAGGAACGAGGTGAAATGAAGCGAAGTGCAGACGCCGGACTGTGGAAAGCATGTCATGAGCAATGTTTTCTCAACGTCCAATATCACCATGATCAATGTTAACATTTTTGTGAAAGCACTGTCACCTAAGGATAGCAGACACTTTTGCGTGAATTATTTTGACGCTAGTGTGTCAACGTATGTGCTAAAGAAAAACTGTGGGTCCTTTGTTGCCCATTTTCTCAGATACTCGTTACATGACATCGGGAGTGAGGTAATCGTATAGGACGGGCATGTTACCGAAGGGAAGTCAAGTCGGTTTTCTTGCAGAGAAGCGCGCAATTTGGAGGCGCGTGGGAACTCGTGGCTATTTGAGTTTCATTTGGCAGAAGGAGCCTAGGCGTAATTTCCCAGTAGGAACTCTGCCATTTCACTCTTGACGCTCTCGGTCCTCCCGATGATATCATGTTCTCCTCCCTTGCTTCTAAATCGTGCTGACTTATGTGTAATGTCGTCTTGTACTTGCTGAAGTACGAATCTTGCGTTCAAATAAATCGTCGTCTTCGCTGATGTACTTGTTTTGCTAGGGTTCTTATTTTTAATATGATTAAATTAAAGTTATTGTTCTGCTAGGGTGCTGCGTTTTCAACTCCAGTTGTATTGCGAGTAAATGATCGACATCGTGCAAACCTGATTATTTGGCCAACTCATCCACAACATGAGATTCACAAAATTCTTCTTCCTATCATTTACTCCTTTCCTAGTCCTTCAATGTGCTTATTTTTTATTCTATTTTATTTGATTGCTTGACTTCACGACTTTACCTCACTTCAGTCATCTGAATTGTCCGGGTTTTTAAATGATTTCCTTGCATACTATGGTGTAGGATTAGGGTTGTGATACTGGTAATCTGCCGACAACTGCAGAACACTGAACTCTCATATCTCAGGCAATAACACAGGACGACCCGGGGGCGACTACCCAGCCACCCGACGCGTTATCCTCGTGTCGCCTTGTAGTCGCCGTCGGGTCGCACTGTAAATGCTGTCGGCTCGCCCGCACCTCACCATTAGGAATTGACAGTTTAAGTCAAATTCAACATTGCCTGCACGTACATGCTCGTGGCAGCTTGGAGACAAGGAGATTTCAACATCAGAATGTCCGTAGAAGAAAATGCAAACTTTTTAACCCCCACCCAATGCATTATCGAAGCCTTTTCAACCTTGAGGATTCGAACCTGACTTCACACCTAATTCTGTCTTGGGAATCCGCTTTGTTATCCACTTGGCCATTCGTGTCGACACGTCACGCTGTTTCGATTTCAATTTTGTTCTTGTCATCACTTCTCTGGGGAACATCGAGGACGTGAAGGTCCATCTTGCGGGATAAGAGGGTCCGTTTTGAGAATTAGGGTACTTTGGGTCCACCCCAATCTAGTGTGAACGCGGGGCCCTCTAAAGTAAGAAATTCTAAAGCATTTGATCTACCTCGTTGGCATTCTGAACTTTTTTTGCCCATTAGATCTCCTCGTTAGCCAAATCTATGTGTATGAGATACCAGTGGTCTGGATTTGCTGACCATCCCACGGATGGCGGTGAAGACGCACGCCGCGACGCGACCGCGCCGCAGGGGTGCGCTTCTGTAATCCAGGTTGCTCCTTGGAATTTGACGCACCGAATCGCATAGGTAACCACTTCCTTACAGCTTGTGAGTTTCGATAGCATTCATGTGTCCCACTCAAGCATAGAAAACTTGTTCATTCCCCCGCAGCACTGGTCCTACCTTTGAAGGCCGCAGCCGCGACGCGCATAAGAATCGACCAATCACAGCCCGGCGGCGTGCCTCTTGTCACGCACCCCCATCCCACACCATAAGATCAATCAAAAATGAGAACGGTGATGTCAGTGAAATGTACGGATGCGCAGACAATCAGAAGATCAAGAAGAGCAAGTTTCTGCGCAGACAGCGGTTCCGGACCGCTGAACCCTCCCACGGCTTCATCAGGGACCAATCATTCCATGAGCAACCATTGAATTTGTCCGTCGGAGACTCATTCAAAATATTTCATGTCATCCTGACATGGAAATCTCTTTCCCTAATGCGCCAGTGGAGATGTTTTCTTTATATGTCTTGAATTCCACAAGCTTTGCCTTCGGGTCGCCCGATTGTTTTTAGTATTCCCTCGGCTCACCCGCTGGGTTCCTATCATGCCCTCGGCTTGCCCGGCGCCTCATGTCATACCTTCGGGTCGCCCGAGGGTTCACGCAATTCCCTCGGGTCGCCCGGTAACAGGCCACGCCCACAAATTTGGTAACTCGGGTGGCCCGCTCAGGCCGATTTGGCCGTCGGGTTGCACGGCGTTGTTGCCTGAGATCTTAGATGGGATTATCCATTGAGGATTTTGAGTAATCTCACAACTATTTGGAGAGGTCCACTCCTTCAGAGATATTTTCCTATGTTCCTAGAGCCTCAAATTTTCTAGGAGTTTTTCGTGTGCAGAACGTAAGTGTGAAGAACGAAAAAGAATGGATGTAGGTCACAGTTGCGCATTTATATTATTACCAGTCTGGCCGTCCGGCTGACGCCGGACTTCCAGACTTCTGTTGATGCTCGCTTCGCTTGCATTCTTCACAATCCCAGGGGCTATTAATAAATGGATATGACCGAATCAGTGCGAACGACCTCATGAAATGATTTATGTTTAGCTGGCAGTTGTGGAAACTGAAGTGATAAGGGTCTAACAACGTATATAAACAGAATGAAAAGGGTGGTTGGTTAAGATACGAATGGAGTGCAGAGGGGA
>KN728406.1:0-12210 GCA_000816745.1 Ancylostoma duodenale
AGCTACCGTCCCCAGTGGAATAGACTATATTTGACAGGGTTAGCGAGCGGGCGAGCCCGAGAAGCGACGTTGGGAGTTGGTAGCTCATATTTTGAGAAATATCCCTGACATAATGGGAATTTGTGGATCTGAGTCCATGTGTAGCACATCTCCGGCTGAAATTTTGCTAGGTCTTTGCATACAGTTTATACAGTTACCGCGTTACATATTGTTTATGCTGTTGCTTATACTGTTACATACCCATATGTTTTACAGATTTACTATGAATTTACTCGCAATCTCGGTGTAAAACGCCTTTTGAGGGGTTACGGAAGGTACGCTGAGGAAGCTGTAGCCCTTACCTCGCATATGACTTTATTTTTATTTGTGAAAATTGAGAAGAGATTCACGATCAGAGCTCCAGACTTCAGTGTCAGGCCCTTCTGACACTCCTTCCGGCTTATTTTGTGTCACCCAGAAGCCTCGTAGAATATCAAAAAAGGACTGCTAAGGTCATCGAGGTGATATGCACTTCTTATATTACACATTGTCATGTAAAACAAAAACGAAAATACTTTTTTATTCATTTTTTATGACTAGATTCACATGACTAGAGATAAAGGCTACAATGACAAGACTATTCCTGAGCAATGGTAAGATTCTGGATGGACAGCACTGCGAATCGTAGGGCGAAAGAAGAACGAGGATAAACAGATCTATAGGGTTACCTTACAAGGGAATATGTACAAATCTACTTCGGATTAGGGATTCTATCACGGATTAGCGCATCTAAGGGCACAAAGAAGGGTACAACAATTAATACTGATATCACATAGTACCATTTTTACAGGTAGTGTCTCCAAATATGAGATTATTTACATTTCAAACATAAACAAAGCAAAGAAAAACTAGTCACAATCCTAAAAAATCCTAGATATTTCAGGAAAACAGCTTACTTATTGCTAGCGGACAACTGCACTGGGTAGCGGTGGTAGCTGGATGGGTAAGCTGCTACAGTGCTCACTGACTATCGTCTTTGGTATCCGCTTAGCGTGTTGGAGGATACTGTGGGAGTATGCTCGTACTCCTTGGACGTCAAGTTGCGAGAGTTCGGGAAGGTCGAGGATGATCACCAAGCCGATTTCTGTCACCTGGAATGGAATTTATATGATTTGCGGATTATATGGTCTACAAGGTTTAATTACCCAAGTTTGAATTTTATTCACCCTATAAGTGAGTCTTTTTCTTTCTAATAGACTATTGCGCTTCTCTGGTTGCCTCTACAATCAGGCTAGTTTGTTTTTCTTTTTAACTTGGGTTCGTCCTACTCTCCTCTTACAATGAGCACAGAGAGAGACCTATTTCATAGGTCTCTTTCCGCTCTAACGGTTCAGCGCAAATCGGAAACCAAAGCATGTGCTCCTTTTTTAGAAAAAAGGCCTTCTTAAATTTCACACATAACGCGAGAACTGTATTTAGCCTTTAAAATTTTTCAATTGCAATTTTTTTCGATTAGTATTCTGAATTCTCCTCCAGAAATGTTTGAGGAGGACTTAACGAGATCCTTTACGAATAGCATCTACAGTATAGCTACTGTAAGCGTGAGCGAAAGCGGTTAGTCGTCTAGCAGTGTCATTTTTGGGTAAAATTTGGGCAAGATTGGACTTTTGGGTATTCAAGGGTAAGAAAGGGCCAGAAAACCTTCCACACAAAACTAGTAGTGCTCCCGAAAGCTCACAGAAGAGTTCTAAGGTCCAGGACTACCAAGAGTGGAGGACTTTCTTTACAAACATACAATATACCTAGATATTTTCACCACTTTTGTGACCGCTGACTGGGAGAAGTCCCTAAGACAAAGGAAAGACTTTTCTGCCAGAAAATCCTATCCATTTTAACACGACGGATAGGTTAATAACTTTTCCGAGATCTATTGCTGAAATTACCCAGGGTAGACCTGTTGATATCCTCAAATTTACCCATCTTCAGCATGGGCGTTACCTTGGGTGAACTCAATTCCGGCTCAGGGGATAATCATGAGTTCCGCAACATGGAAACGTCTCAGTAAAAATTCCATGCCCATCCAGAAAACGCAAAAAAAAACTTGGAAAAATTAGGAGGATACTATAAAATATAAATATCTCTACTCACATTCCGGCAAAATTTGATGTCAAGCATTTTCAGCTCCCTACAGTTCGTCAACCGTTCCAGAACCTGGTCGTCAACTCCTCCAACGCCAGCAAGGCACAACCATTCCAATTCGAAGAGCAGACCTAAACATCATGTACACTAGCTATTACTGCTAGGTACGCCCAACGAGTAGTCTTACCAAGGCTCAGAAGGGAATTCGTGGTGAGCATCGCGCAGTTATCCAGGGAGAGACGCTGCAATCGTGGACAACCTGCACAAACACCCATTACGGCATCGTCAGTGAGTTCGCGGTTATTACCCAGGTATAGATACCTAAATAGACAGGATTACCAAGGTGTCATGGATAGAAACATAAATCCTTAAGGAATATAAATCATAACGTTTTTACCCAAAAAGATGGTTTACATCAGGAAAATGATTAAAAAGCTAAGAAAATGTGCCACAGGTTCATAGTATAAGCAGAAGTCATAATTTTCAAGTTTTTTTTTATAATTTTTCTTTGTATCTTCAAGGCTGAAGTGCATTAAAGAGTTCACACTTGCAGGTAATGGTAGAAAAATTTTTTAGGAAGTGAAGAAATTTAAGTATCAGTTATCTCTTGCATCAAAGGATACCACTCATCTGGTCTGCCGTGCCGCACAACCTACGCGATGCGGCAGACCACCTTCTTGCTGTGGTTATCGGGTTTTGTCAATATTGATATTTTGCTTTTATTTTCACTCAAGCATTTTGGAATGAAGATAAATACACAAAGAAAACGGTGAAAAAACAGCATCTGGCAACATTAGCTTCCATTTGGTCAACCGCGTCGCGTGAATGGTGCGGTGCGGCAGGCCAGACAAGTACTGTACGTACCGTAGATTGTGGAGCTTCCGCAATAATGATCCATCAGTGATATTTATACAGGATGTGAGATCAAGAGTGGTCAAGGAGGACGCCATTCCAACCAGCACGTCCAAGTCAGCACTGGAGACAAATGACCGCTGCAGGGCTAGCGATTCAAGGCTAAATGAAGGAAATTTTTCAAAAAAAAAAACTGGAACAATTGAATAGTCATGTCTCAAGAAACTAATGGTACAGTGCTATGAATCCTGGACTCACAGTCTACCGCGAAGGAAGTGAAGGTTAGTGATTTTGAGGGAGCCACCGGCCGATATCGACAAATCCCGTATGGAGTCGGGCAAAAGTGCCAACACATTCTCGTCCAGAACGAAGTGATCAAAGGTCCATCCGCGGCCCTGAACACGTCGTCGCCTGGATATCGGCAAGATCAGACGAGTAGAGGGGTATAAACTCACTGAGATCTCAAACCGCTTCAATCTTGGGCTGCGACTGAGCAACTGCCGCAGGCTGTTCTGAACGATCTCGTTCACCTCGGCCGTTGAGCACGACATTCGACAGTTTGATATGCTGAACTCCTAGAATAAGCCATGATCACCGATGAGTCCTTTAAAAATCCAGAAAAAATTGAAAACTAACCTCCAAGGTAGTTGGCAGCTGCGAGAACGCCTCAACAGCTCCTATGGTGATGATCATCCTTAAGAATAACCACTAGATCGAACAATTTTACGGAAGCCGTTAACGGCAATACAATTCATACCTATCGATCGCTATGCTCTCCAGATAAGTGGCATTTGCTGCCAATGTCTCAACCATAGACTTCGTTAGGTGGTGTTCACTGGAGAACACTGCGTACTTTTCATTGCTTGACGTCACTTGGAATATCACCCTCTTCAGCCGTCGCCCGCACAGCTCTAAGTGGACCACATTCACGATTCAATAAAAGAGATAAAACTCTAAAAATTTCGCTGCCATAGATCTTAGCTTCGGAATCGTTTTTGAGATTTTCACATGAAAAGAATCTCCAGTAGCTGCTGATCAGAATGGTACATGTCTTTCCGTGAAAAACTGCCGAGAAGCCGACGTTCACCCCTGTTCTTGGGGAGAATGCGGGCGGAGCCTATGCGAAGTTACAGGGACTTCACATTATGTATTTCCTTGCTCGTCATACATATAGCACAGTTTTTATTGTGATAAGAAGTGGAGGAGGAACTCCAGAAGGTGCGCACCAGAGAGTGAATTGTTCAAACAGTGGCTTGGTCCCGCCCACAGGCTCCTCAAGAGTCGGGGCACAAAAACGGTTTTTTCCCTCAATTTTGCACGGAATTACATATACCATTGTGATCAGCAACTCCTGGAGATTCTTCTCGCACAAAACGATTCTAAGGTGGGACGGTGCCTTGAATTTCAATTATACAAGTAGTTCAGCAATTGTTGCACCTGATTTTGTATGGTGAAAAATGTGAAAAAGTCTGAAATCAGCCCGTATTTACGCCCACTGAGAATGCTACATATAGCGTTCGTGAAGAGGCATTTTCCAGCATGGCATGTCAATAAAAAACCTTGCGCCACGGATTAGTCCCACATCATCCCACTACCTACGCTGATGAAATACATAGTGCCTCATTCTTTTAACCATACATATACGTGTATGCATAGAAATTAGAGAAGGATGCTATCAAAATAACCCTCCTGGATTTGAGCGCAACTTTCATAAGCTTAGCAGTACTATAGTACCCACCTAAAATACGCTCAACTCGGCTGGATTCCTCGATGGCTCCTGGGAAATCGCGCTCGAAGTTGATCGCCTGGAGTTGTCGCAGAGCGCGATGCGCCAGTCGCCTCCACATTGTGCAAACTCGCTCGCATTTCCTGACATCTCGGAGCGGAAGATACGAGAACACCGTCGCCCATGCATCTTCCATGCCCTACTGAACACTGGAGCAGGTGGGCGGAGCTGTCCCACTAAAAAAGTTGGTAATATTACTGTTGTTGACTTTCGAGTGGAATGTCTGCGGAAATCCATAAAACACCACAAAAGAGCTAAAAATGCGAAATAATAGGAGAAATAACCTCTAAGGCGACGAAAAATTATTTTGTAACAAAGCAAACGCTCTCGAGAACGTGACTTTCCCACAGAAAGAATGATAATTTATCAGAGAATCGGACAATTGTCCAGTGAATGAAGGAATACGCTGGGTTTTTGCTGGACAGCCACTTGACGCAAGTGGAACGTGTTGTCGAGTGAGCACAGCACTCACTATGAAAACATTAACTCGAGTACGGGGCGCTTCTGTTAACAGAAAATCTCAGGACTCTGGCTTTAACAACATAGCACAGGAAAAAAGATCATGTGACCTGGGAAAAATCCTCTAAAAACCCTCAATTCTATATATGAATTATTCCAGAAATTAGGTAATCGGAAGGCAAATAAGTCCTCTGTCTTCTCCGGTTTTTTTTTCTAAAGTTAGACCATTCAAATGCTGTGGTACCGCAAGTTTACCGTCGCAAGTTTAAATAGGGCGTGAACAAAATAGAATAAACAACAAACACACAACAAATAATACCGTAAAATTCGGGGGAATGTGGAAAAACCGAAACTTTCGACGCTCTTGCAATTGCTGAGCTTCTAGAGTTTCATTTTTTGCTACGTCGCGCTTCCGTTTAGCTCAATTCCAGGTCAGTAAAGAAGGAGAGAGAAAGAGCGAAGGAAAAAAGAGGAGAAATTGGAGAAAAACATAGATGATGGTAGTCAAAAGTAAAATAAAATAGTAACAATAATAAAAGGGCCGAACTGATCCTGAGTTCTTTATCCAGGATCCACAACCAGGATTCCGATAAAAACACCACTAACTGCGACTCATTCACATTACTTCATTGTATTTCCTTCACCACGTATTTCATTAATCGGTAAAACGAGCAACAATTACGGTTGAAAAGGTCAAGGAAGGGGGAGCTCAACAAAAGTTCCAAATATTGAAGGTTCACTTGAGTTTATCGTCATTATCGATGTCTCCGAGGCTTCAATAAAAAAAAACAGGCTGCCGTTAAACGTTAAAGTGCACATTTTTGATCCTCACAAATTCCAAATATCTTCTAGAATAATTTCGTTAATTCCAGTACCTTCCAGAGCCATTTCGTTAGTGCGTAAAATGATGTTCCACGTATGTTGATTGCGTCAAAAAAGCCGAAAACTGATCAAAATCTCTTGAAGCTGTTTTTGAAACCTCAAAAGACAATACCCTCACGAAAATACCTCCGTTAAACGTTAAAGATTGGACGGAAGTGGCCCCTGAACAGCTGATTTAGAAGGCGCGTTAATTTCTTACAGAACTGCAAGTAACTACATAGCCCTCTTGTGCGTGTTGAAGGAGAAACGAATCAGAAAATCGATGAAATGGTCCTTCAGTAACACCCTAAGAACCACCCATTCTCGGACTATACAAATTTCCCATATTTTGCATAGCGATTGACAAGAGATAACGAGGTAGTACGTTCAGTCCAACCTTAACAAGATATCAGGTGCTTTGGCGAAGAAGGTAAGTTAGAAAACATCAGTTTCCAAAGCTCCATAAATTCTTCAAAATAATTCGCAAAGGATAGGGGTTCTGAGAGCGGAACGAAAGTGAACGAAAAGCGGCTAGGAGCCGGCGCAAGCCAGCTGATCGGATGTATTTTGCGGGCGATCTTTACAGCGCGTGTTTCCTTGGCAAAACGTCAATGAAGTGGCTGCGGCCCGGTGCCGATCAAGAAGTGAAGCACTCGCGAAGAAAGCAGCAACCACACGAGAAGCTGCTAAGGTCAACAGCTGCGCGAACGACGACTTTCTTCTGGAGATCGGTGTTGACTGCGTGGAAAAAGGAGAGAAAACTACAGCATTTCCTAAGTTCAGGTTCAAAATCCGGAAAAATTCGGAGCTCAAGAAGAGTATTGAAAAGCTGCTTTCTTACGCAAGTTCTTTGCCGTTGCCGTTCTAACGAATTATGTAGACTTTTTTCGCTCTGTGCCATTTTCTACTGCTCCTACAATGTTTGTGAGCATTATTCTTGCTCTAAAAGGCTGCTGCCGTCATTTTCCTGGATAGTCTAATTCTTCCTAAAATAAAGACATGGGATGTGAAATCTCCAGGCAGCGAAACCCATTTCGGTCACTTACCTCAGGTGACCTGGCTAAAACTGAATGAATGGAGCTTAACTGCAATGGATAAGTAACATCAGTCAACTAGGTCCCGCCCCTTCGCCTCAAAAATATAATTATTTAAGAGAAAACTAAAAGAATAAACTTGAGAAACCTTTAGTCGTCAGCATCCTCAGAAGGAAGGAGGGATGAGGGAGAAAAACGAGTGCATACATAACACATATTACTTACAAATAAGAAAAGAAAAGTAGGCTAATTCAAATCTTCCATCTATTTAATGAAATTCCATGAAGATTTCCTACTCTCCCTGGAGAGGGGGTGGGGAGGGGGTGTTGAAGTTTGTTTCATCTAGGAAAACAGCTGGAGAGACGTCAGAGAGAAAAGAACACGGAAAAGAGTATGGCAACCAGATAGGATGGCGAGAAAAAAGTGGGCAATAGGCACAAATATCTAACCCTTGTCGCGTTTCAAAGTGACTATAGAAAGAACCATTCAAAGCTGTTGTAAATACAGAAATTGAACTTCACAACCAGTTTTTACGAAATCCTGACATAGTTTGGATAGCGGCGAATTTTCTTGGAAGTTTTCCAGCAAGAGTCCTATGCTACGTGACTAGGATTAGGTATTACAGCATGTAATACTTATTTCTACAAAAAATACAGCAATAAGCACATTACATAGTATAATAAGTACATACATTATAATATATATTATACATAGTTACAGAGATTCCAATCCCCTCTATCACAATGTGAAAAAGCAATCAATAGGTATGTGAAAATCGCAACCTTATGCATTCTAGGATTTCAGCAGAAAACCAAGCGCAATGCAGGCATATAAAATTACGTAGAGGCGGCTAGAGTGCCAAACCCTACAAAAAAAATCTCGAACCTTTTCCCAAGATGGATTTCGTGTGCACTTGCACCCTTTCACATTGGGCATCCTTCCATCTCTTTTGCTGAATTTTCATTCAGGGAATGGAATATTTGAGCGATTAGGTTCTTGGAGGATCGAAAAAAAAAACGATGAAGTGCATTAGAGCTGCATGAATGAGGAGAATAAGAGCTTAATATGCACATGCTCTTTACGCCAATTTTTCTTTGCGATTTTTCGAGAACAGCATTTCTTCGAAATGAGCTGTGGGCGGAGTTTATATGATTCCATATAGTTGGTATCTTTCATCCAGGATTAAACTGTCCAAAAGTCTGCCATTGAAAGGTACTATAAATCCATCTTGTTCAACACCAGAAGTAAAAATTTGACACTTAAGAGCTGAATTAATGCATTAATGAATTGAAAATAATGAATAAACAGTAGACCAATGAAATAACAAGTAGTTAACAAACTTATTACCTAAGAGCAAGATTCTTGCCTGGTTGCCCGACACTGACATGACATGTTTTTCTGGAATTTATTACAACGAATAACACCACTGAAGAAAAATTGTGTCACGACATCCGATCCTCTTCCACTTCACTCTTCCGCTTTCGCTCTTTTCCCTTCTGGATGCCCAATGAGGCTTACCTTAGTTCTGTAACTGGTTTGCCACGAAACTAACAGTTGAGAACTAGCTTGAGTCTTCTGATGGTGGATAAGCAGTGAGGTAATCTATCTCTCACATTCCCGGTGGCACGCTTTCTGACGTAAAAATTCCTGGATTACACAAAAACATGTATTATTCTTGAATATGCACTCACCTCACCGCTACTTTTTATTTATTTATTTATTTATTTATTTATTTACTTACTTGTTTACTTAAGTAACATCTATGGCGCACCAGTGACAGAGGAAAAAGATTAAAATGAAAAACTGCATATGGATAACTATGTATGAACACATATTTAGATATTTGCTTGCCTATTTGCCTGCTTACTTTTGTTTACTTACTGTTTGCACTCTGTGAGCGTCATCAGATGCAAAGAGGGATTAGTAGTGCTGAAAACTTTTAAAAAATTATGAACCCCAGTTGATTAGGGTGGCGCAAAAATGAGAATGCCTAGGGAAGAAAATTAGATGTTCGAGCGGAGCACCGAGGATGCTGTCCGAAGAGAAACACCCAAGTCACTGAAGAAAAGGATATGGATAGCTTCTTCTGCATGCTTGGAAGTTTTATAGGACGCAGATTCAGAAAAATTGATTCATTTAGTTTTATTATTTGAGAGGATAGAGAAAAACTATAACATCTTGCACTATTTCGAAGATATTGCCGTTATTATCTCAGCAATTATCCCTAATGCAACTTTCAGAGAATAATGATCTCTACTTTTTTTGCTACTTCTCCCGAAAGTCTCAGATTCCTCTTAATCATTTTCTGGGAAGTGCGCGGGCACCATAAAAGCAGCTGCAGTTCAACAATAACAATACTTTCTCTGAAAATCCTGCCTAATGGGAGGATAATGTGTCTATGTGGCGAATTGTAATGGGGCACATCCTATTCATATCCAGGAATGCAGATCTCAAATATTTCTTCTGGATCTGTTAGGCTTTGCTGCAAAATGGGCGGCAATTGTTCTTGTTAGCTATAATTTCACGGGAAAATAGCCTGCTTCAGCTCCCAAAAAGGGTAAACTTGAGAGAAAAGAATAAGGGAAATGAGACCAAAGCAGCAGGAGAATCTCGAAATGGTTCAAAGAAAGAGGAATCCAGGAGAGAATTGCTGTTTACCAGCTCAGCACAAGCGCATTCGCAGAATAGAACAACTATGAATGGATAACGAGGTCGGCACGAAGCTGCCGAGAACAGCTGGATTGAGAAACTGGGAAGTGGTCGGCCGGTTTCGCACGAATCTCCTGCTTTCACGGGACGTCTTGATGTCTGCTTCTTGCAGATTCCATGAAGTTTCTGGACGTTCTTTCGACGGTGACAGTAACCAGTTCAGTTTTGTTCTCAATATTTAATCCAGATACTGGACGAGTTTGTCCTGGGAAAAGTTTAGTTAATCTAAAAATTTATCTATTCTATACTATCCCGCTTGACGTGGAAAATTTGGACTTTTTAAGCTTTCTGGATATTATTTTTCTAGTTTTCCAGCTTAAATAGGTCCCAAATTTGTCCAAAAATTTCTCAAACACTGGATGTAGACTTGTGGAAACAAGGGATCCTGGATGTTTTCAGTGAGAAGACAGCACTCGTGCCATTGTCCCTTAGGGAATCGCCGTAGGAAAACAACCCCAAGTAATCTATGATACCACCCCCCCCCCCCTCCCCTCACAAAAGCGCTAATTTTTTTTGCAACTACTCCGGAAGTACTACCCTAACAGCCCTAAGCGATTAAAGTAGCCCAAGAACTATGCTATCCACAGGTTTCCAGAAAAAACAAGGAACTAAACGAGCGAGCGAGGGGCGATGACGTAATCAAGGCGTTAATTATACAAGCGGATAGCAAACAGCAACCCGGGCGAGACGGACTGGTTCCCTTCGGGGCGGGCTGCCCGCCCGTGCAGCACGTTAGACATCTTCACGATCAAGCAAGAAATGGGCGCGGGAGATCATCACAAGCCTCTCAGCGCGCATCTTCTGCGTGTAATTACTGTGATAAAAGGCAATTCCGTACGAGTTTTCCCGAGCAGGTGCTATAGACAGGTTTATTTACTTAATTAACAGGGGTGAGTCAAGGCGGCTAGTCTATGATTGGATTGCCTCATTTTATGGGATTGCTGTTATTTTGCTGGCATTTCGGGGCCCGGATGCATCATTGAAAGGACGGGTAATCTCATACTAATGGGTAACAAGTGGGTATAGACAGTGTGGTGCCCGCTAAAAAATAAATTTGGGTATATTACACGTTTACCCGCGGGTAACCTCAATGATGCATCCTGGCCCAGATCCCAAAGAAGCCAACAAGGCTGGGATTCACGAAACAATAACCCAGCAAACCAGCGATGAATAGAGTGATTGGCGTCGTATACACTAGGTAATGCTAGGAGACGCAGGACGCAAAAGTTGATTTGCCAGCCTGGGTTCGCTTAGTTATGCGTTCATGATCCCTAGCCCAGTAAGCCCTGGTGCTGGTACTAATGGAATGCAAGGTGATAAGGCATACAAGGTAATAAGGCACAATCACAGGATTTTTTGAGTGAATAACGGGCTGGAATTAGGAGTAAATCAAAGATGGAACTAATGCGGACAACATATCCAAAGAAATGGATCCAGGAAAACCCGAGATCTCGGTTAAGAGAACTAAAATTAGTATCATTAGATAGCGCAAGTCTTGAACTTCAAAATGGTTGAAAAACTGTCTATATGACTCCTAAATTCATGGAGTTATGATCTTTCAAAAATTCACTACTACACTGCAGCCACAATTTTTGGGACAATGTAATATGTGGCGCGAGTAGGAGAGCACAACATATTTATTCATTAATTACGCTGAGAGAAAATGTTAGTGTTCATGAAAACAACGTTGCATCTCCACAAATAATACCCACATTCATATATTTAGGAGAGATACAGTCACGTGAAATGAGCTGCATACGTCTTGTCCGCTGAATTTGCGTGCGTTATTACAGCTTACATAGGACAAGATGTTTACTGTTGTCCATGTGATTGAAGCAAAACTTTATTTATTTACTTTACCAGTTAGCAGCACGACAACAAAGCATGAAGAATGTCTAAGTTCTAAGAAAACCTAGACTTTCCGCTGAGCTTCAGAGTCATAATGGTGGCAGTGGTACATTTTGCCGAAGACATGATTCATTAGGGAATTATGCGAGCTGCAATGATGAAGCACCGTAGACAAAATATAAATCCTGTTATTTGACAGATATGATTCATAGCAGGTTCATCTGCGCTGCTCGTTCTCGCAACATGGCTTTAGATAGGGAGGGGGGGGGGGGTGTGGACACGGGGCAAGCTAGCAGAAACTGTTTGCTTGTAGAATCGAAGCTCGCGTCGGGTTGTGCTCAGCATTTTAATTACTCATAGACGAAGAAAAAGCACAATAAGTAAGTAAGCGAAACCTGTGAGTGTCTGTGACAAGCACAATATTTATTTATTCAGAAGGGGAGATATGGAGGTGCTGACGTACAGAGATGCACGTCTTGGAACGAAAACCTATCTATATGCACCAAAGGCGGACGCAGAAACTGGAAGGAAGTGGCGGGGGGG
>KN728407.1:7157-20598 GCA_000816745.1 Ancylostoma duodenale
CAACAACCACACTTTCTTTTGCCACTTATCACTAATTTTTTCCACTAAGATTGCACTAATAAATTTTTTAGTATAGCATTTTTTTTTAAAATCGGTTTACCTGACACTGAATCTCCATAACAAAACCCAAAAACCATGGCCTTTAATGGCTGCTGCAGTAAAACCTCCCGCTATCACATCGCAGTCGTGTTTTTACCTAAGCGCTGAGTGGTCAACATAATGAAAAAGTGCTTGGATCCTCTTTCAGGTTTAATGCATAGCCTACGTCTGTGAGCAAGTTGGTTCTGTTGGTTAAACGGAGTAGATGAACTGTGGTCAGATCCAAGAACATTGCTGGAAATGTTTTAACTTGCGAGTAGACGAGTTCTCCAGGCAAAAATGGTCATACTCTTTTAGAATGGCTCGGCTCCATCAGCAAATGACAAATATGGACAAGGGTACCACGCTTAACCGCATTTTTCTGGAGAAACCCGTGCATTTTGAATAAGCGAAGAGCCTAAAACCTCTTCGTTAACGTTCATGATTCTCAACACTTATATGTTGTCTTGAGATGAGCTCAAGGTTGACGGCAAGAAGGACCCAACGGGTCTTGTAAGAGCGTGTCCACACTGCAGCGTGTTCTCACAGAAAAAATCGAGAGCAAAGGCTGTGCAGTAGTGTTTACCGCACGTCTAACAACAACTTGTCGTCAAGTGCTGACTTTCGATAAACAAACACATTTGAAGTAGTGAGCTGTACAGCTATTGACACGACATCCAGAAGATTTCTCGGAATATTTGGATACATACATAGTTCCAGGTAGTCCCACTGTTTTTGATAATTTTATCAATTTTCAAGAGTTTACCAGCTTATCCACAGCTCTAAATCTATAAACCTTCAGAAGGACATACATAGGCTGTAGAAATACCGGAAAAAATTCGACAAAAAGGACTAGCTATAATTCTGAGCTTAGGAAAGCTGGATCGCTGCCGCGCGGAGGTACAAGCCGCACAGATACCTATTTATTTACCAAGTTATTCGTCAACTCATTTCCTTATTCAGTCACTGATGGGAATATCTCCTTCAAATTTGCTTAATTTTCGCTTGCTTACTTTTCAGCCATTTTCTCGGATACCAGAAGTAAAAAGACAATTCCTACATGAAGCTAACATAAATGAGCTGATCATAAACATCTCTCCGTGGACCACTGCAGGAGCTGCCAGCCAGAAGGGGGCATGAGACAAAAGTGGCAACTCCGCCACTTCGTGGAACTAGACGGAACAGTAGAATTACTAGAAAATATTAATTTTGATATTAATTAATTGATAGTGGGTATCTTAAAAATAATGATGAAAGATCAATAAAAAATAAGCTTACACAACATTTTTACCCATTACATAAAGTGATTTCAAAAATTCGGCGAGACAGGGCGCGCCCATCCTCCGTCCATCACCGCCGTGGACTATTTATTCATCCATTTTTATCCGTTAGTTGTAAAAAAAACCGTTGATTTAAGGCAGTGAATTCTATGAGGTCACAAGTTTAAATTTTGCCAGATCTGCTATTCAGTTATTTTCGTATTTGTTTACTATTAATGAGAAAATGAGCAAGATGTGTGTTCAGTTTGCTCATTTGGAGGATGACATGTGGTGAAAAGAATTGATTACTCATATTTTTATAGATTCTTTTGACACTGCTGATCACGAAGATTTTAGGATTAAAGACCAGATAGGACAATTCAGACCAGCTTAGGATGAATGCAGGAGGTGAGCAATGAAATAAGAGACTAGAAATTCACAACTAAATTAAATACATTCTTATTGTACTATGTATTCACCAGCTTAGAGCAATGAAAAGGTAAGAAGCGATATGTATAGAAACATAGAAATATAGACAGGACTAGCAAATGAGAAATAAAAAAGGACATTCTCTGCATAGAAGTTGTACAAATAAAATGGCGAAGCAAACAGATCAAAACAAAAAAAACAAAAACAAAAAGGGTTACATGCATTTTACTGGTTGTGTACTTGACTTTTGTTTTCTATGGATCTGAAAATCTAAGAAATCGAACGGAACAGAGGCGTTTCACATGATTTCATTTTGAATTCAATTACGGAGAATCCTATGATTAGGTTATGTTGTGACGTCGCTACGGACAAGGTGCACCTGCAAACGACAGGCTCACGTCACGACCACGCTCTCGCGCTGACCCGTGTTTATTTACTTCGCGCCGCTTTGCTGAAATGAATAGCATACATAGAGGGCGCTGATTGCCGTCATCGCCCCCCGTATAAAATGAGCAGCCAGCGGCTAAACTAATAAATCACCAGCCAGCACAGATATGTGAAGCAGAGCCTGCAGACTTTGGCAGAATGAGGTAGGCAGCGTGGAAAACAAACTATCCTGAAGGCTGCAAGCAGCTTCGATACCAGCCAACCCACTGAGTTATACCGGTTGGAGAGCAAAATCAACAGAAGTGCGGTGAAAAAATGTAATCGGTCAGGCAATATGTACGCAATCTTGCGTTCAGTGAAAAGAGCGGCGTGAAAAACTGGTCATCATGTTTGGGCTGCACATCGGGCCGATGTGCAGCCACTAGATTCTCGCCGTGGAAACGACATCTACGCAAACATGTATGTAGGTAGAGTTTAGACCCCATTGGAATTACAGTAGTGAAGGCTGGAAATTAATGTAGAAATTCAAGGCAACTCCGTCGATGGATTGTTGAATTTTCTTCAGCCATCAAAAATTTACTGATTTTTTATCACGTAAATGGAGAGTTCGAAATGGAAAAAAGAAAAAAATGAAGGTAGTGAAAAATGGACAGTGAGTAGTGAAATGGAACTTGGTAGGAACTAGGGAATTCTCAGGAGTAACCAGCACACTTCGGCAGTACCTGCACATTGGAACGAGGAATACTTACAACTTAATCAAAATCTGATTTTTCGAGTCATTTTGGCAATAATTTAGAAGTTTATTTGAAAAAGTCAGAATTTATTTTCTCATTGATACATTTCGAATAAAAACACATATATGTAGGCGGAATTTTTTCTGAAGTTATCTAGTCTATCAAAGCAAATTCCAGTTAGATATAATTCTCAACCATTTTGGATTTGTTTATACAGAAAGGTGCATTCATCTGGAACACCGATACGCCACTGGCGAAAATATTTATGGATCTGGCGGAAGTAGAAGAGGTGAGGCGCGAGTGGCACCTTCAAAACCAAAACTGCGACACCTTCAGGAACCTTAGGATCGAGAGGGATCACAGCCATGGCGAGGGCTGGATTATTGTCGACCATACAGCATCTGAGAATATTGCGAGCGTGTCGGCGCTGCGGAGTGAGGGGATAAGAAACACCGCTGTTTGTGCTCTCACACTCATGGGAACTCCTTCATATTCAAGCAAACAGTAGAGGCAGGGTTGATTTGATAGGATTGGACTGGTGATGTCTTGTCCTCCACAGCTACCGATTTTTCAAGGGAAAATAATGCTGTGCTTCTGAGTGACGAGTACCTTTGTAGACCTTCGTTAGAGAACCGCTGTTGAACCAAGTAAGACTGGTTAGAGGTGCTATCTTACCACATAATCGTTTTAAGGATATTCGAACTACTGTAGTGAGCAAATTTTTAGTCTCAATCGATTCTTTCACTTCCTTTTGGTAATTTCTAGTTTGCTCATTTGTTTATTTCGCTATTTCTCGTAACTGACCATGGAACGTCAATGTTGCATAACAATTATCACTTACTAGGTGAGTAAACAAGTAAAAAGTGAGACACCCTCTCTCCAGCCCTGTCCCCCTCTTGCCCTCCCACTACCATTCTTCCTCAGCGTCGAAATGCCGACTTATAATAGTGTTACGTTAATCATTGCTTGTCAACATTAATCAGTTACCTTCTTTTGGTGCTCCATATACATACGTGCATATTTCACGGAAAATAAGTGCAAATCCCATGCAGCTCCAAGAAAAACGCCGCTGGGGAAATCCGAGCAAAGTCAGTATTATATGACTTAGAACTCTGCGCCTGATCTAGTTATTCGCCGACAACATGTTTGCAAATCTTCTTAATACGCCCGTTCGCGTCGAAGTCAAATTGCACCAGTTCACGCGTTCTCCATCGGCGATTATACTCCTAAGCCTCTTTGCATAATTCGTGTCGATCCCGCACAGAATTCCTGCATCAGTTGGGTCGAAATACTAGTGAATAGCTGACCAATCACCGCCTTACGGTGGTAGAAATTCCAAAGAAAATGAGCTCAGAATACGAATTTTTCAACAAAAAAAAGAGCCCTACAGTTCTAGCCAAAGACGAGAAGGGACCCATTCTTCCCGAATATTTGAATTTTCTACCCTTACTGTTAGTCAAAATTCAATAATTTTCGGGAATAAAATTCCGATCTTTATCTGGACGTGATGAAATTCATAGTGTAGACCCATACTATAGCAGAATTTCCCATGTAAGACATAAAATCCCTCGAACGCGCAATTGCTTCTGCATAAATTTTACGATCAGCCATTAAAGGAGCGCGAATTCAGCCACAACATGTCCGATGTAGCGGCCCAGATTTTAGCGAATCTAATTATAGATACCAGTCTGGTGAACGCCGTCCGGCAACATGAGTAATGAGCCAGCCGCCGGCCTGCAAATTCACTAGGGACACAGATGTGGCGTTCTTTAACTGAGAATGAATTGGTGGCGTGTAGTACATGTCCAGCCATCAGTGCATCTCCCTTGGGAAAGAGATTTTTCTTGGAAACTAACTGCGAGGCAGTTGTTAGCTGTCCAAAAACTGAAATCTCATTTTTTCCGTGAAAATTTCGATTTTCTTGGGAATGTTTAGTTTTCAAATCGATGTATTCATGCGTTTTCAGGGTAATACTCACCCTTCACTAATAAATACGCCAAACAACAGATAAAACATGTTCATAAGGAAATGGAATATCCAAGGAATCGAATCAAGTGAATCAAATAAACAGAGAGGAAAACACCATTCACCCGTATTTCATAGCTCCTACGACGAAATCGAATTACAACTAGGTAAGAAAAAAATTTGAACTGGAATGAGATTTCAGCACGCTTCGCGATGGTTATAAATCTTCCCGGGATCTAAAACTTGCAGTTGCACTGGGTGTATGGCACCATGGGGGTAAGAGGAATGTTGCCAAAGTACCATGTCTGCTCGGTAAAACTTCCCGCCCTTTCGAGTCAACTCCTCCTGCTTCTGCGTTAAAATTTCTAGAAAAAATGATTGAATGTCTATGAACGGCGGACGGGTTGATATATTCAAAAGGGAAGGAAAGCCTGCGAAAGACTAGTCGTGGGATAGTGGTAGCGCTTGCTTTCCCTCATACTCCACACTCCAACAAGGGGTTCAAATTCAGGCCTCAAGTAGAGCAATATTTTTACAAGTGCACCATCTATGTATTATCACGGTCCCTCTCGAAAAAATAGAAGATTTCATGAGTGCAGAAAAGTGGTGTGACCTGAACGATACATTAGGAGAGGGCATGCCCCAGGTGAGAGGGCCGAACAGGTCCCCACAATTCTACGGTCACTAAGCTATGAAACCGCACTCGCTCATCTATCCTATCGACAAGAACTGTATGTGGAATGACCACAACTTTTAAATGTCGCCGTCGAATTTTCAGAGAAAATACAGAAAGAACAAATTACAAGGAAAACATTGGAAACATCTAGTAACCAGCAGGTTTGTTTCTTAGCGTGTATGTTTATAATAATAAAATTTTTTATTGTAGCTAGTGTTCCTCAGAACCCGAATAGTGTGTACATGCTGATGATTGGCGATCTGTGATGATTGATGATCTGTCACCTACATCCTTCCTCTGGATTATTTTCTGGAAAACCGATTATTCATCTGGCATTGTGCACTGCCGAAATATCGTCTCAGCAGCTAAAAATTCGTCCCAACTTCTAAAGAGCAACTTCGAGTCCTAAGAAAATAATCTAGAAACATTTCATAGTGTCGGCTTTCTTTCGTTATCTTTCTCGTGCAGGAGAGCATCAAGAAGTAAATAAGGCAACTGAGGAAATGGAAATGCGAGAACATTGTCGTTGCACTGTGTTGTTGTATTGTAAATATTGACAGTGTGCAGCAATGTCACATGTCTACAAGAAAAGAAGGGAAGCAACTGAACAAGTCCACGAAAAGATAAGTTGACAGCGCTTGTGAAAGTACTGAGATCTTCCGAAAATTGGTCTTTCGCATCATGACCGTCATATTTCGAGTACAGAATTTTCAAGAGAGACCTTAAAGAAGCGATAGAAGTATGGAGTTTCAAATCGCAGAGTAGGAAACTTATAATCGCGCCTCTTTTTGCAGAAAAACCAGCCCAACAGAGTCTATGAGTGGGCGAGACAAGCGCCAGGGAGAAAAAGAAGAACTTTATATATGTATACACCTTTACATAGTCATATTACTATGACATTGTTCCACGTAACGGATGTGAATCCCACAATCCCGAAAGAACACATGAGAATCCTCGGAAGGCCTGCTGAAGCAGCTGTAGAGGCAACGAACTTCTTCGGCAGGAAGTCAGGGCAATTAGTGCAAAAAAGATGAGTGTGCTAACAAACGCAACGATTGCGTGAGGCCAAGCAACGGTTTTTTTCTATATCCTTCTGTGGATAATTGCTGGAATCTACCATCGCGCAAGAATACTAGTAAGAAAAATCAATGGCTACAGCGATTCGTAAAAGCTCTTCACACAGGCGTAAAAGGTCGATAGGGACAGAATATACAATGAACATTTGCGTGCGATTATGGATGTGTACGATGTACGGATTTTGTATGCGGACTAGAGCAGAGTACGTTTTCTGCGATGCCACCCAAGGGTTGGATTCCCACCCTTGAAAGACCTTGGAAAGTCAACGAACAAGGTAAATAAAAATTATGATAATAAAATGTCAGCAAGAAGCGGTTTGGGTAAAAAAAGTGCTGCCATGAAATGTTTTCTGGAAGGATTTTCTGGAAGAAATCGATAAACAAGCCAAAAAAACAGTGGCTGCACTGGATAGAGGGTCAAATAGTAGATGCCCATGTATTCTCACGAGGGTCGAAATCGCAACCCGCAGCGTGGCGAGCCAGGGGGCCACGCCCCCCACACACACACAGCGTTGCACTCTGACGCCGAGCTTAATTGCACTGGAGTGTTGACATCGGTAAGAAGCGCAAAACTCATTTCACGGCCGGTTGCCGGGGTTGAAGTGACATTGGCTGTGTGTTCACGTGTGCTGAGCGACGGTGCGTCAACAAAAACTGCTATCTGAATGACAGTAGCTGTGCGGTTGGACTGGTCGTTAATGTGTGCTGGTGGTGGTGTAAATAAGGAAATTCACTTTAGATGAGTGGTTTGTTGAAATTTACTGCAGGATTCGTTGCATTGGAGAGGGGGAGTGCAGTCAAAAACTGCAGAACCATCTAGAAATTCCCCGTCACAGGATAGAAACTCCGGGCCCATGGCATTGAGCTGCTCATGAGCAGATGGAAAAAGATCAACAGTGATGGTATATACCTTAGATAATCTTTTTACTTTGGATAATCTTTCTTTTCAAAAAAAGTTTGTTACTTACATTAATTAATCAATTTATCTATTTAGACATAGTCAACCGCTAAAAAGTGGAAAGAAAAATTAATAAGTCCGAAGCCTTTAGATCCATTTCAGAGACTTTTCGAACGGTGTATAGCCTGTTTCACTCGCGAGAATAGATAGGTATACGTGCATGTTGTCTGCTTTTACTTCACCCTCTTAAAGGCAAGGTTGGGTCAAATCTTGCCCACCCAGGTTTTCTGCTCTTTGCAGTACAAACCATACTCGTAGCAGGTCAAGCTTGAGACCTCGATATAAGCCCTATCGCTAGATATGGGACAAAACGTCCGATGGTCACGGTGGCCGTGGGAAAACGCGCTCCAACCGACAAAACCTGCGCGCGTGCATACTGAACAACGATGGCCGCTCAGATACATATGGCCTAATGAACACTTCGTGAATCCTTCCCAACCCCATCGAACGGACCACCGGTCTTTTGAATATGAATTTTTTCCTACGACGCCGCAATAGGCATGTAGCGTGCGGCGTATAACGTGATTTGAAAGCACGGACGACGCAGACTCGCAAACGCCGTACCGAAATTGGTCGAAGAAAAGCGTCTGTTGTGGGACCTTTCAGGGATTTTTCTGTAGTTTTCGTCCAAGGCATCGCCGTGGGCTACGAATCCTATAAAAATTCGGGAGATGGAATTTTGCCCGGACCTTGCCTTTAAAGTCCTTCGCTAGTGAAGAACTATGGAAGGTTTTTTTTCTTTAGATTATCGATTTTTCCTGAGCTAATCTTAAGATATGATTCCCATTTTGAATCATGCAACCGAACCTTAGCGGATTTATCACCTCTTCATGATTTCTTAAAAGGATAACACGTCTCCTCTTCCCCCCCATATGGAGTTTATGGCCGCATGCATTTGCTTAATCAAATCTTTCTTATTTCTTCGTATTTTGACTGAGTGGGTAAGTTCATTGTTTAAGAGCCAAAATTTTCCACTCTCATGCTCCATTCGCTGAGGTTAACATGCCAATAAGTTAAGTTTACCACAACTAGCTGTATACGAGCCGTAGACTTTGAATGGTTACGTAATTTGTGAGCATAAAACTCAAAGTTCTGCGGCAAGTGCAGCTTCGGCGACAATTTTTCTAGAAAACATGGCGATGGTCGGAAGAAAAGATGGAGCATCGGAGAACAAGAGCAAAAATTTGAGAACAAGCACAGAAAATGGCCGCGGATTGATTTGGCCATTTCATGCATATGATGCTGACATTATCAAACTTATGTGGAGTAACCCTGGTGTCGTGTTTGTTCCTAGCGAAACGAATCTCAATTTTTCCCCATGTTTCTCTGAGTTCTCTGCATCTGCGCTTTTCAGTGTGCTTAAAGTCGCAAAAAGTATTTGTGGACAAGTTTGCACGAGCAATTCTGAACAAAACGTCAATATGAAAACTGCTCTTGGCAACCAATCCTAGATCAGTAGCACAGAAAAAACATTTGGTCACAGAGCGCATCTGGATTTATTCGAGCATTTCCTCAGCAAATTTGCGTTTCTTTAGGAACTCTTGGAATTTCAACGGAGATCATGGGAATTACCTAATAACAAGTTTTTTTCCATGCATGGAAGACACCCCATTGTTTTTCTGGACCAACCCTTCGCTTGAGTTATTATATTTGCGAGTAGTCTCTTAATTTTATTGTTTCTTTACATTTTTCTTCACATTTGTGGTTAATACAGCTACAAAGAAGAATGATTGAGAAGTTTTTTTTTTAAATAAAATTTCGTCACTAAAGCTCGTAATCGATTGCAGAATTTTTCACGCCTCATAGGCTTCGAGACAACAAGGGGAATTCGCTCGTTCCGAATGCGGTTGTTTTCGTGGAATTGACAGTTAACTAGCGCTATTTGCTCTGGTTGTGGACAACTATAGCTGCTGGCAATACTACTGGCACAGGGTGAGATCTTTGAGGGCCGTAGAGGGGACGACAGAGATAGTTATAGTGGCGGTAGTAGAGAGAAAGAGGGGCGGGAAGGATGGAAGGGGCAAAAAGTACTGAAGAGTCACCTCAAAAGAAATAGGTATTTCTCAATCTTTCTTTCAGTTCCTCGCTTTCACTAGCACTTTCAAACATTCGTTCTTTGCAATCTAAGGTTACACCTGTTTACCTTTACTCTTGAAAGTCCCATTGTCAAGTTGAACCTTTTGTGGTATTTCTTACTTTATCCCTCTGAGTTGAAGCTGTGTACACCTCATGCAAAATCCACGCACACTTCATTCACCTCTCATTTGCAAGTACTACAGGGTGCGGCAAAAGTATTGATCGCCTTTTGTAACACATAAATTATATAAAAAATCGAAACTGGATTAAGACCAAGTGTGACCGCTCTGCTGCCTAGCATCCTGAGAACAATATAAAACTTAGACACACATGTATTCAATCCATTTTATCCCTGATTTTGCCAGTCGTCAACGGAAAAGACGGGAGGATGCCTCACTATCGCGATGCAGTCATCTTTGACTTGATCCAGAGTTTTTTCTGAGATGTTTCTGTGGAATGGGAACAGTGCCAAGAAATAGCAACGTTAAGCCTTCCACAAATCTGCTAATAAGAAGTACCAGCTGCTCCTGTCCATCCTATGATTTAACTTTGTTTCCGTGTTTGTTAAGTGCGGGGGGCTTTATATCATTTCCTTTGGTTCTAGCGCCAAAATCGTCGCATGACCGAAAAACGATAATCGGCAGAAGCGCCCTTCCTATAGAATCGATTATGGGTTTAGAGGTGGCCGTTCCTTTTCTGAGAAGTTTTTTCTCTGGCTTACAATGTAAAGACAGCGAAGGGGTTTTGCACAGGAAATCATTCATGAGCTCCCCAGTTGCATATTAGCGACCATCGTACTCCTCCAGTTCCGAACAGCTGGGTTGTACCACATGGGCGCTTTGAAGGAGCAAGTATTTGCTGCACGACACCACAGTATGGGTTTGGATGTGGATTGTTTAGAAGAAACAAAGGATAGACGACAGTCACACGGCTCATCGCTTACGTCTTCCCTTGTGTTTTCCTTCGGCTGCTCTCAAGAATGGAGATAAAGTTGACCGGACATAGTCTCATATTGTTCGCTATACTGTTTTCTGTATGTTATGAGGAAACTCGTCCCATCTATGCCAGACACTGAGGTTTTCACGAGCCATTTGAAGCGGACAATACTTTTGCCGCACCCTGTATATATAGGGGACGGCAATGGCGATGGCCCATCTGCGGTCTCGAGAAGGACGCAGCGCGACCGCGCCGCGCGCGCCGGGATCGGTGTCGTCAGTCGCCAAAGTGCTGTTTCTAAACTCTTTTCTTTCTGATTTGGTCGAGAATCCTCAAAATCGGGTAGAACAGCAGCTAGAAATAGCATAATAGCAGCAGAAAACTCGGTTAAGCGTCCGCCACGGGGTCGCCCGGCGTCCTTCTCGAGGCCGTGCATGGGCCACCGCCATTGCCGTCCACTGTACCTTATTCGGTTAAGATTGCGTGCGGTTTTCACGAGACTTGCATGACACATGCACGTAGCAGGCTAACTGCAACTCTAGGTATGGATAATCTGTGCAACATTCTGTTTTGGGACGGCGCAATTACTGATTTAAATTTTCACTCAAACTCAACTATAGAGTCTATGGATGACTGTTTCCAACTGCTCGTAATCGGAACAGTGCACCATTAATTTCCGATTGGCTGCTGACTACTAATTTGTCACGTGGTCCAGACGACGTCTCTGCAGATCGTCGTGCGATAAACAAGTCGAGTTGAAGTCGAATTGAGAAAAAATGTGGAGACAGAAAAGAAGAAAGAAAACATAACAATTTATTATGCTTCTTTCGGATCTTAAGAACTTCCTCCTGAAATAAAGATTCTTCTTCGTTTGCGTGTAAATTGAGCTGGTTTTAAATGGACTTTTTAGGGAGACAGTGGAAAATTGTATCGATATGAGATGGAAACCTCGAAAAGCAAAAAAAAAACAGAGACGAAAAAAACAAGAGGACAGATAACTTAAAAAATCTGAAAAGGAGAAGGAGTTGGGTTGAGCTTCATCAGTATAAGCCACGTAGATAGGCCAAAGCAAAGTCCATTCGCTGTACAGCTATTCTTCAACAATCTTCATGCAAAGGCCCGGGTACGATAACACAAAATGGGAGTCCACGAAAGCTGCACCAACGGAAATTCCTTCATTTCCTTGCTAAGCCTCGTAGAGAGATCTAAGAGCGGTTCTCATGAGAAATCGCTTTCAACGCAGGTGCAAAAACTCTGGCAGAATTTGGTATTCGTCTGCTTATCTTCTACGGAAGTTTAATTCCATGGAGAAAAATAAGAACTGGATTCTGCTACACATTCCTACTCTTTTTTAAAGCTGGCTCCTACATGATCACCTTTGACAGAGTGTTCTAAACGCTTCACTCAGCGACGCGCCAACTCACTTGTTCTATGCGAAAAAAAATTGCTGCATCCAAGAGTTGTCTTTTTTGCGTAGGCGTGTGCTCAACCGGTTGACATGCGCTGTGTTGTAACATTGTAACACGTAGGACCACGTGTACAACCGGTCGAGCACAAACGCATGTTTAAACGAGCGCTTATCTCACGTTGCATTGTATGTCAAAGCCGTGAAATCGTGGACATTTCAAAGTGCCAAAAAACTATTCAACCACGGCCATTGGCTTTGTGGTGGCTGTGTGCTGGCGATTCGTTAGATTTAAGTAGAGACGTGCGGTTTTGATGCCATTCCCATCTATCATTTTCACAATAATGGTTTCGTGTTGTTCCGGAGAGATATGCATACATACATAGCTCTAGGAGACATCCTCAGACCGCACGGTTCAACTAAAAGCGAAAGTCTCCATGCGTGCTGTGTTTTGAAAAAGCACCAGTTACTGAATTCCTTGTGATTTTTGTTTAAATTAATGCGATATCGGAGTTCAATGCTTTGCTCAGTATTAGCTCTTAGTTTAACTAGATTTTCATCAATTTTTCATTCCTTTATTAAATATGTTCTTAATTCCACACCAAACGAGATGGTGGAGCGATAATTTTGGATGCTCGAATACCAGCTTCTACCAACTGGTAAAGCAATCTAGTCAGGTGCAAAGGTCCAACTAGAGTAGAATCTAAGAGATTATAGCGAGAATTCAGGTTTCTGGACGTTTTCAAATGAATTCGTGAATATCTTGGAAAAAAACAACGATGTAAGAATTTTCAAGCAGAATTCTTAAAAGAAGCGTCGGCCTTCTGCTGAGGCCAGGATTATTGAATGCATAAACGTCATAAAATAAAATAAAATAAAAGTGAAGTACGTGTAAAAAGCGTTTAGTACATTTATAAGTGCATAAAGCGTTTAGAGACGTGGTAAAAAACTATATTAATTTTGAAAATGACAGCTTAAATCTTTATATACTCATTTGAGCACACTGAGCTACTATCTTGCTTTCTGTTTGAAAGGCCGAAAGGAGGAATCATGCATATAAATACTGGAGGGTGATTTTTAAACTGGCGTGTTTCACTAAAATACTGTTTGGCTACATGTTATCCACATGCCGAATTTTTGAATGAAGATCTCAGGTATGGATATTTAATTGGTCACACTCAGGACCATGTCGTAGCTTTCAGAGCACTAATTCTAAATGAAGGAAATGTCTGTAAACGTCGATATGTCATAGCTACAGATGTTCTCTAGAGCATTTCATAAGCATCGGTAGATTTCACGGCGATATGTACAGGCAATTGTAGTGAAACAAAAGGCAAGTAAGCTCCTTTCACAATATGTAATTAGTGAATGAGCTCAGTTCTTCGCTAGAAAGACGAAGGTTCACCGGGTCTCGTGGTCCCTATTGTTTTTTGTTTTTGTTCCTGTCTCTTTTGATTCTTTG